>VZSE01001561.1:1604368-1674893 GCA_013398275.1 Promerops cafer
AAAAAAAAAAAAAATCATGTCTACTAGGTCTGAGTCTTTTTGTGAGATTTTATGTCTTTTTGTGATTTTTTTTCTGTGTACTCAAGTTAATGGAAACACATTTCTTTAGAAATGCATTTCTCCTGCGCATGGGTTGGAGCAATCCCCAAACACAAATACAGGCTGAGTGGAGATCACCCCTGACAAAAAGGACTTGGTGGGGTGCTGGTTTATGAGAAGCTCAAAATGATCTGGCAATGTGTGCTTGCAGCCCAGAAAGCCATATTTGTCCAGGGTTGCTTTAAAAAGAACCATGGCCAGCAGGTCACATGAGGTTCAAGTTGGCCAAAGTCCAACCAGAACTTTATCTGGCTACTGTCATAAAAGATAACAACCCCCTTTTTTTACAAATACATAAGCAACAAGAGAAAGGCTAAGGAAAATCCCTATCCTTTACTGAATGTAGGGAAAACAGTGATAAAGGAAAAGGAAAAGGCTGGTGTCTTCTTTCACTCAGTCTCTAATAGCAACATCAGTTTTCCTTAGGGTACCCAGCCCTCTGAGATGGAAGACAGAATGAAGCTCCCATAATCCAGGAGGAAATGCTCAGTGACCTGCTCTGCCATTTTGACACCCACAATTGTTCGGGAGTAGATAGGATCTATTCAAGGCTCCTGAAGGAGCTGGCAGAAGAGCTCACCAAGCCACTTCAGTCACTTACCAGCAGCCCTGGCCAGCCAGGGACATCCCAGTTGACTGGAGATTAGCTAATATGATGAACATGGTGGTGCTAGGTTTACAGTTGGACTTAATGGTCTTAAATGTATCCTCCAACACACTTATTCTATAATTCTACACGTGCTACATGATGGCACTCAAAATAATCTTCTCTGTGACATGCCCTGGCACTCAGGAAGTTCCCTGAATTCTTCTTCCAGATGTTTTTGCAGATAAGTGTCACATTTGCTAACTTCCAGGGAACTGGGACCATCATGTGTAATACTACCCAAAACACTCTCCTGAGGGTCTCTTTGCAATTGAAAAGTAATTACAAGTACTTTTAATTGTGGGGGGTTTTAATACCCATGCCAAAAAAACACCCCAAAAAACTCTGGGAATGTATAGTTTTCATGATCAGTCCCTTTAAGAATACTTGTAATGTTTTCTCCCAATTAGTTAATCTAATTTCCATGCTATATTGTGTCAAATGGAGACAAAATGTATTCCAAAATAAGGGTGATCAAAATATCTGAAAACCAGTGTTAGGTATTAACGTGTAAGAAGGCATAATTCCTAACAAATAGCATTTTGGCCTGAATATTATATTAATGGCATAATCAGCTATTCTATCCCACCTTTCTGTCCACATATCTCAAAGGACTGGAATAACCTTTTCTTTATTTGCAGATGTAAGAGCTGAACTGTGCAAACTGACAGTTGTCTCTGTCAGGTTAACCTGAAAATTCACTACTTCTTGTATTTCTGAGTTCATCTACATTGATCTGCAGTGGTATCTGCTAGTAGGGTGATTCTGTTTATCTCATGGAATGCCACCTCTTATGCTGATCATAAGTCACTTATGGGTAAAGGATGTAATTATGAACATGAATTTCACCAAGACAATTCTCATGTATAAATTTAAGTCCAAAATGAAATGTGTGTATTGATGGTCTCTGTTTTATCTTATTTAGAAGACCAGAAAAATATCAATGTACTTCTGAGATGCCATGGAAGATCTTGGAAGAGACTTTAATGGTGTATTGATTCTCTGTCTGGGATGAAATTCATTCTGTATAGCTCCCAGCTCTAGGTACAAGCCTTTGCCACTAGTATCTGCCACCATTAAATAAAAATTAGTTTATTACCCAGTCCCTTCATTGTTTTAAAAATTTTACTGTTCCATTATTTTCCAAAAAAACCCCAAACAAAACAAAACAAAACCTCATTTATTTTAGAAACTAGTAGACATTTCAAATCAGCTTCATTATCAGCACACAGATGTATTCTATATGTATTTATACCTGCCCTCAAGTTTCATTTATTGGAATTCATTTATGAAATTAATCATTTTACATACTTCCCTCACTTTCTTTTGCACCATTTTTATTTTATAAATAATTTTGCATATGTAAGTTCCAATACCAGGCACTATATAAAGAGTTGCATTAAAGATATATTAAATAATTGTCATCAAACCCAGTGCTATGGTACCTTTAGGATTAAATTCCATTCATTTAAGACTTCTTAGATGGAAAAATTTTCCTTATGAGAACTTTTCTTCCTTTCTAAGTTATTAGTAGTGATCATAAAAACAAGTGATTTTTGCCAAATCCAGAAAAGCATGAGGAAAACTGTCCTCTAAAACTGAATAACCAGTTCTCACAGAACTTAATAGGACTTTTTATCATACACATTGAAGGACAGTATTTGGTCCTTGCAGAGGATTATCATGTGATGTAACTTCTGCCAGGGTAGTGCACATCTAACTGCAACATGCCAGCTTTTCCAGTTGTGTCCCTGTCTCAGTAAAGGCCTTTCAGTTGTGGTAAACTATATGGCTTTTTTTTTTTTGCAAACGGGATAAAACATCCACAAAGAATTAATCTGTGATGAGAACTAGATCAAAAACAGCTCACATTTTCTTACCTGTGATTTTTTTTTTTTTTTTTTTTTTTTTGTGTTGAAATAAATTGCATTCTCTGTAGCATTACCACTGCAACCCAGAAAAGATTTTGCATGCAAGAGAAGACAGTTGTGGGGTTTTTCATGCAAATGGTCCTTTCTAGGATGGGTGATGAGAGAAATCTGTTCACTATCTCATGTTTAGTGGAATAATAATAAATGATATGGGGGATCTAGTGACAATTGACATTAAGAAGCCTGAGAAACCCAACATTTCGCTTCAGTTTTCAAAGGCAATTGCTCTTCACACACCTTTAAGTCCCTGAATCTCAAGGCAGGGACTTGGGAAGTGAAATCCAACTCATCTCAGGAGAAGATCAGATTTGAGACCACCACAGACCATGAGACCTGATTAGATCCATCTTAGAGTCCTGACTACCTCATGGCTAACAAAAAATTAAATCATGTTATTGAAGGTGTAGTACAAATATCTCATAAACACAGACAGATCCCTGTCCGTGACTAGATGATCTTTAAAGGCCCTTTCCAAATCAGACCATTCTATGAGTCTATGATTCAATTACTTTATCAATTTATTAGTTAACAGAGTTAAAGAAATTAGTAAAAAACTCCTCAGTAGTCAGTTGTTCTGGGGTTTTGTTCAAAATAATCTCTTGTAAGACAACCTGTCTTTCAAAATTGGCAGCTGATTAAAATTTTAGTTCAGGGAAATTAATAAGGGTTTTTCATAATAAAATCATCAAATAAAATACTGCTTGTTGACAGTAAGAGAAAGCCCACTGCCATCTAAATCAATATAGTGTTTAAAGGTAGGTCCATATAGTGAATGCCATATATATATTTTCACCCAACGCCTTTCTAAATACTTTTACAAACTCTGTGAGTATAGTACATAATGACTTTTTTTCATGGAGGACATCAACATTGTATTTATTGCGTTAAAGTGCTTCTGAGAACACTTCTAGAGTGTGTTCATGACTGCAGGCTAGGTCTTCTGTTACATTTTTAAATGAAAGTGATACATCAATTTGCAGGTGATTCAAAACCCTGCAGCAGAATGGTACAATACTGTATACAGACATTCTTGGTTAATGTTAGTCTGTGTCATCACAATCTGATGTACTGCAAAGAAAAACACATCTGAACAGAACCCTAGAGTTCCTATGTCACAGGCACTTTTTCTGCTTCAGATGGCTGATATACTCTTCACTATTGCATCAGCTGAAGCAAGTCTTTCAATATAACCCCCTATTTCATTCCCCATATAGTAAATACATGCAAGAATTTTATAGTAGAGTTTCTTTTAGTTTTAATATTTTTATTTTAATATTTTAATGTTTTAGTTTAACTACACTTTTTAATTTAAGCTGTGAATTACTTACATTACAGGAAACAAAATTAGAAAAGTGTCACTGGCAGCTGAAGCATAAAATTCTGAAAATTTGCCATGAGTTTTAATCTCTGTGAGGACCTGGGCCAAGCAGAAAAACATGGTATTTCCTAAACAAGCATGTCTTACTCTTCTGAATCAGCATCAAATAACTTCAGATTATCATTTAAAAAGTCAGCTTTGTCTTGTGCCCCTTGGAACTAAATTTGCCTTGATGTATATGAAGCTGAAGAAAAATGTATGCTTTGGTCATTTGCAAGTGGATTTTGCAGCTAGAGAGGTCCCCAAAAACAATCTTCCGAGGTACAACTGCTTAAAATTTGATTAAAAAGAAAAATAAAATCTAACATAAAATTTTAAAGGTCCTTGCCTTATATGAGAACAAATGAAAAATCATTACTCTAGTTTTACTCATCAATACACTGCTATGGAATAGCTAATATAATGTGCATTCTCTTGCTAAAACAAGGATCCTTAACTTAAGATCTGGATGAGATTTGTGGAGATTGATTTATAATCCTGCTTCCCACCTGAGCTCAGTTTCACAAGTCCACTACAAGAAAATGACACGACATGGAATAATGAACCCTTCTGAACGCACACCTGTGCCGTGTGTAGCGGTGGACAGGCAGCAGCAGCAGTCCCCGAGGATGAGTGTGAAAGCTGAACAGCAGCATACCCAGCACTGACAGCTTTCTTGTTGAGACTTTTCTGTGAAAAAGCTGGAATCACTGTCTGTGATTCACAGCTTTACAGCAAGTCTTTTTGGAAGTCTGAGAAGAGCTGAAAATGGGATCTTCTGCATTTTAATGGTAAGGAACAGCTTTAATAAAATATCATTTAGACTTTCAAAGAAGTCTAGGATTTTGCAAGAGTAAACTTACTTTACAAATCTGTACTTTCTGGGCTATGTCCTCTGGCATCACCATGCAGAACCAGACTTTGAATCATGACCTTAGCCTGCAATTAATGTAGAGGTGTCTGATTAGTATTTTGGCATCAGCCAGCGTTGTTCATTTGATACAAAAGCCTTGTTAAGTCAAAAAAAAAAGATTTTGCCACTCTACAGTAAGGAAGTGACTTTTTCACAGGTAGCATGTATTATTTCTTCAGAGCTACAAGTAGTCGTGGCACTTTCACAAACAGGAAAAGTAACTCCCCATTCTAAATTAGGAAAAAACCCAAACCAAACAAAAAAGAAATTAATATGAATAGATTATAATGGAGACTTTTAAGAGTAAGGTGAGGAAAACATGGAATCAGCTACTGTGTAATCACAATTTATTAATATAATATTCTCAGCAACGTAGTAATTTTTACTTTAGTCATTAGGTTCTAAATTAATATATTAACTTCTTAATAAAGTAAAAGGGTGGAAAAAACAGTGGGGAGGAAAAATAGGAATTAACTAGAAGAGACTTTTGGAAAATAATTCTAAAAAACAAGTAACTGAATCACACAATCATTTATGACAGAAAAGGCTTCTTGAGATCATCTAATCCAAAGCCCCTGCTGAAGCAGGGTAATCTAGAGCAGTTTTCACAGTGTATTTTAAGTGCTCTAGTAAGAAATACATGGAGATCCTGTGGTAGTTTTTGCTGCATCTCATGCTGCTGTAAATTAGGATAAATGATTCCTGCCTTTTCTGCTGTCACACATAGAGTAAAAACCTGCTTTTTTCCCCACTTTTTCTTCTTTCTTTTTTTTTTTTTCCCTGATAAAACACAAAGTTGCTTCTAACTGCCACACACTTGCAATGCAGAGAAAGGCAAAAAGCTGGAAGAGCACCTGCCTTACACACTGTGCCTTGGGACACTCGGGTATCTGCATCCCTGCACTTCACAACATCCAGGATGCACAGCCAGTGCTCAAGCTGCATAACATAAGAGCAATAGGAAGGGAAAAGTCTGATTACTAAGAGCATAGAAATGGTTCATGCTATGATGACAGAAGACATAAAAAACCCCATGAAAACTGTAACTAGAATATAGGTAAGTCCCTAATTTTCAAAATTAAATAGATCAAAAAATAATAAGAAACAAAGCTCAGTGTAACACAAGGATAAATATTTTTTTGTCTTCCCCCAAATTTGATCTTATGACTGTCATGTTCTTTGCCACCAAGAGGTACAATTAATGCTGGTTAGCTCTGTAACTCCTTGATACCAAAACAGAGTTTAGGACTATTCAAGAGGTATATTTATTCTAGCAGATTTTTCCTGTATGTTTTCTTGCATAACATTCAGAGAGTGACTATGTAATTCTAGGAGACCTTTAAAACATGAATTTGGGTTTCTGGATGCAAAATAATCAGACAGGGCATGGTAATCAAGAAATAGATTAATTTGTTGTTGCTAAAGAGCAGAAATAATAGAAACAAATGGACTTCTGCAATGACTGAGATATGAATGGACTTCTGTAAGTAGTACTTCTATCAATGAAAACAGTAAGTACTGGGAATGTCATAAAGGTGAATAAAGGCAACTTAATGAATTAATAATATCTTTGAAACAGAGAGGTGAAACAAAAGTGAATTTGAAACCATGCCCACTTTCAGCAAAAACGGAGATATTGGTGGTCAGTGGAGGAAATTAAAGGTGAAGAAAAACATAGAAAAGTTTGTGTTGAAAAAGATCTTAAAGATCATCTATTTGCCACATGTCTGCCGTGGACAGAAATGCCACCTGTTGGATCATAAAATCATAGAATGGCTTGTGTTTGAAGGGACCTTAAAGACTATCTAGTTCAGTTTGAAGCCATTCCCCCTTGTCATGCCACTACATGCCCTTGTAAAAATGTTCATGTCCTCTCCACCTTTCCTGTAGACTCCCTTCATGTACTGGAAGGCTGCAATTAGGTCACACAGAATCCTTCTCTTCTCCAGGCTGAACAATCCCAATTCTTTCAACCTTTCCTTGTAGGAGAGGTGCCCCATTCCTCTATCCTTCAATGCCCTCCTCTGGACTCTCTCCAGCAGCTCCATGTCCTTCCTGTGCTGGCACCCCAGAGCTGATGCAGCGCTGCAGGTGGGGTCTCAGCAGAGCAGAGCAGAGGGGCAGAAAGTCTGCAGATGATTCAAAATAACTTTTAGCTCGTGCCAATATGACTGTGATGATTTCAAGTAAACCTAGTAAAGGAGGAATTTACTGAACTACCAACTCCAATTTAACTGTAGGACTCAGGGGAGGAAAAGATGAAAAAAGAAAAATGCATGACATCAGAGAAGAACCAGGAATAAAATTGTTTACAAATATATAAAAGCCTTAATTGAAAATAACACTAGAGATGCCACAGAGATATTATGTAAGCGAACAGGACAGCTTCACCTTTAATGCCAGTGATTTCTGGTTACCCTGCCCATAAATTATAGAAAAACTGAAATATTCAGAGAAAAATGACAAAAAGGGTAAGCACAAAGAGGGTCCATAGAAAGTGCATTGAAAATATTAGTAGAAGACACTGTGACAAAGGCACAGAAAACCATGCTTCTCTTCATGTGCTCTCAAAGCATATCAAGATTTCTGCTAAAATGAAATGGGTTTTGTTGCTGAAGTTTCTGCAAGATAAGATATACTTCTTAAACCAAAGGGTTAGAAAGGCTTCTCATTATGCATGTTATGACATTATTTTCTGGAAAAGGTTTTTTACAGTTTTTTGGAAGCAACTGACACAGGCAACCATCACAGATGAGTCCCAGAGCACTGGGAAAAAGAGAGACAGAACAGAAAAATAAAAAGTATGGTCTTAATTCTGTTTTTTCTTTTGCTGAAGTTTATTAAATCATTACAATTTAAAAAGTACACTTGATGCATTTTTGCTAACAAGAACACAATATTAAGGATTAATAGATTTCTAGATCATGTTAGTTTGATAAACTTCCTTCAAATTACTCTTTATTGTCAGACTTTCTTAATATTTTCCTCCTTTTGATATTTGTATTTCCTCAGATCTTTCTGAGAATTCCTTTCAGAATAATCAAAACTTCCAATACAGCTTGAGAAATGTAGTTAATTTCTAATCAAATCACTGTATGGTGGGCAAGTTCTCCTCCAGAATGCCTTTTTCTTTAATTACCATAAAAGAATTAGAAATTTCTTTCTGCTGTTTGTCACTTTATTCATTATGCCCCTTGCCCAAATCCTTGCAGCCCTTGAAAAACTGTTGTTAAATCAGTATTGATCATCACATCTACCTGTCACTTAGTGGATTTTCCCACTGAATTTGATAAACTTGCACAAACCTTTCAGAGCGCAAAATTCAGACCAATATAAAACAGCTTGATAAGTAATGATGAAAGCTTCTTCTGAATTTTGCTTTATTAAAAAAAGTTAATTACTTTCATCTCTTTCAGGCATCAGGAAGGTTGTAGACTGTTAGTGTGTTTCATTGAATGAATATCCACAGTAATTAAATACAAAAGTAAAAGAAAAAAAAAGAAAGCAGAGGGAGAATGTTTGTATGACCAATTCTTTCCTGAAATAGCATACTTTACACATCATTATAGCTTTCTGTCTTCCACTGAGAAATAAAAGTAGCAAATATTTTGAAGTCCTCATCTTGCTATTCACCGTGAGGATATAAACATAGAGTCATTTATTCTTACAGCAGTTATTTGTAATGTTTGTCTCTTGCTGCTGCACTCCTTTCTTTCCTTGCTTCTTTCTGTTAAAGCTATAATTCCTCTTAATGAAATTGAGGAATACAGTAAGTAATTTCAGGGGGTGATAACTTACAAAGGATCTTATTGAGCAAGCAAGTGCTAAGAAAGGTAATGTGATAATAAAGTTTTTGGATTTTCTATCTTATGCAACTTATTAACTGTAATAAAGCTACCCATGACAGGTAACATTGTTTTCATATTTCTTCCTGGTAGATTGCTTAGCATACCTTATACATTTCAATAAAGAAAACAGTAATTACACATGAAAATGAATTTTCATGTGAAAATACATGACATTGGAATATTTTTATGACTTAATAAATACATAGGTAGAGGCAAAGTCCAATGAGGTCAATGCATTGATTTCTAGAAAGTCTTACAAAAAGAATTTGGTACAAAAATGTCAGAACAATGGATTAGATAGGTGTGGTGGTTTTGTTACTCTTGAGGTTTGGGTGTTGGTTTCTTCATTTTTTTTTTTTTTTAAAAAAAAAACAGTGCCAAATTTGAGCTTAGAAAATAATTTATCAACATTTATCAGAATATTTTCAATCTCCTAAATAAGTATGACTAACGTCTATTACTTTCTAACTTCTTCTGTCTTAGAAAATATCTCCTTATTGAGAAAAAAAAATCAGTTTTCCTGCTCTCAGAGGTTTTTTAAAATCCCTAATTTATTTTTTTTCACAAAAATACTTCTTCAATATGCAGAATATAACTGTTCTTCCATGTAAATAATTAGTCATCATAGCTGAAACAAATATTTTAAAATTCAGTGGGTTTGACTTGCTGTGTATGAATTCCTATATTAATTCCATTTTCAGATCATATAAATTAGTTCTGTTGCACAGACCTTCACAATTTACTCCACGGTCTTTTATAACATGGTACTTTTTCTGAAATTGATAAGTCCACTCAGATAGACAGATAGATAGACAGACACCACTTTAACAGTGATTAACAGAAACCAGTTCTATTAATCTCCCTAAATCTAATATTTGAGTGCCAAAAAGGCAAATCACCTTCCCTATTATTTATAATTAATTTAAGAATTAGAAAACCTGGAAGAAAATTGAAATTAATAAAACAGAAAAGTATGCAAAATGTTATGTATGATATTATGGGATTTAATTAAAATATACGGGTGTTTTTCTTTATTTTCATATAGCACTTTGTGTTTTACTGGTTTTATCATCAGAACACACATCCATTCAGGGCTTACCAATGCCTAAAAATAGAGGACCAAGCAAAAAAAGATTTAGGGTTTTATTTACTTTAGGATTTTATTTACTTAAGGATTTTCTAGCACATGATTTGGCAAACTCCACTCACCCTCTAAAAGATAAACTGCTTCAACCTTATTTCATGAAATAAAGAAATGGCAATCTCTTCGCTGATATCTGAAGCACAGTAAAAATCAGTTATCTCCAACGTATAAATTTTTACCTCTAAAGACAAAAACTGAAATATTTCCAGTGATTTATAACCTTTTCAGACCAATGTCACTGATTTCCTTTTTTTCACCCTTATATTCCAGAATAACTAAATTCACTTGATAAATATCAGTGATCTTCAAAATGAACTTGCAATATCCTCATTTGAGCTTTGACTTGTGATGTTGACTTACATCAGCTGAGCTGCCCCTTATAGTTCTTATACTTTGTCTCACCATACTACAGTCAATAAAGCTTTTATGTAAAAAGGGCAAAATGCCACTATTATTTGCTGTATATGCTTCTAGCATTTCTCCCTGTCTGTCATATTTGTCTACTTCACCCTAAAACCATGTTTTTACTGTTAGTAGTAAAAACCAAGGGGATGATATATTCTACTGCCTCACATATTAGCAGAAAAATAGTCAGATTTTAGTGACAATGATTGCATGATTCACTAAAGCTTTTGATTTTCAGATAAGTTTTTGATAAAACAGTGTCTTGAAGAAATGTGAAGAGCATAATAGTGAGATCCCACTACACAACTGTAAAAACGTTGCAAACTTTGTCCAGCTGGCCCGATGCTAAGCTCAGTGGAAGCCATTTGAAAAGGTTTTCCATTCCCAGTTCTAGAATCAGTACCATGAGAATGTTTGTAAGAGTGGATAGGCTATCCTTTGCTTTTCACCTTCAGCAATTAAGTCATACTGATCAGGTTGAAGTACCGAAATTTTACCAATTCCTGCTGCAAATCAATCAGCGTGTAATGAGAGCACTGTGCTGTTCTCTTGCTGTTTTCACATGCCATGAGTCTATGCTTACAGAAAATGTCTAAGTACTCATTTAAATAATTCTTGATGGAAACCTAGTTTCTTGTACTGAAAACAATGTTTGCTTTTAACCTGAGCTAGGTCAAGAATGAGTGTATGGTAAAAAGACTGTTGTGTTTCTGCATATATCCAGTTTGAATTCTTCAGCAATGGATAAACAATATCATTGGCAATAGAAAGATGTCATATGTGTCACAAATTTACACCTTTTTGGAACCTAAATAGAGTGGAGAGCAGCACATTGCAGTCTCCTGTTGTACAAACAAGGCACAGATCCAGAAATCTACTCAATTTGTCTTCTAAAACCCAAGGTTTTGATTTCTCAAATTACACATGAAGGGCTCTCTCACATGTTAACATATGTTTCAATGCATCTTTGAAGCAGCCTCAATCACATATTGCCTAAAGCCTGTGTTATTGGCCAGTTTCTAACAAGTGAATAAATTTCTCCCTTCCAAATAGCAACTGATTAAATATCAATAGATTGGAAGCATCTTCTGTAGCAATTTGAATCTTTCAAGGGTCATGGCATAACAGGCCTGTGAAAATGATTCAGCTTATAATGCTTCGTATTATTTTGTTCAGAATGCATATCAAGAAACATGGAAAAAAGAAGGAATGGGAGAAGCTTTAAAATGTGTCTCCATTAATGTCTCATAGAATCATATAGCCTCTTTTCATTGAAAGATTTATAACTCAGAAGAGTGATTGCAAAAGCACAAGATGAGACTATCTCCTTCTAGTCTTTTGTATGACTTTCTGAGTATGACCTAGCCCAGAGGAGTCTTGGGCCACAAAGACAACTTAGAGCAAGTCCTCAGACCATTTGCCTTGAACTTTGCTAACCACCTAAGTCAGGTATACTTAATTACATTAAAATTAGGGGTATATCAGGGGCATTGTAAGTGCTTCCAGAAGATTCAGAAGCAGCAGTCCAAGTGATAAACTGGGTGGAAATACAACAAAATTAGAAGGCAAAATTCTCATTTTAAACTCTACCCTCCTCTCAGCATTTCTCTCCACTTTGACATAATTCAGCCTCCCTGCACCACAGAAGATACTGCAGTATTCTTCTGAATATACCCTTTATTAGTATAGTAATAATATTTAATATTCCTTTCTTGCACCAGCGGCCAAAAGAAAAATACTGATCTATTCAGATTTGACTCCTAAAATCTTTCTTGAGTCAGCCAACGTTTAAAACAAGATTCTGTAGTCTTTTTACAATACATAGATCAAAAATCATAACTCTAATACTATGAAATCATAACATTGGCCTTAAAGTCCAGAGGAATTTTTAATACCACTGAAACATCACCCAAGTTTCATGATATGTTCAAAATTTAACATTAAATGTGAAGCAATGTCTATTTCCTATCATTTTTCTGTTCTGCTCAGATCTCCCTAGTTATGTTCCTATAAACTCTCAAATATACTTAACCATTGTGACTATATCAACTCTAGCAGGTTGTCACAGCCCCCTGCTCCTCTCATCCTCTTACTCTGCTATTTCTTGATACATTTTTCTTCTTCATTTTCAGCTATCTGAATCTTTTCAGCAGGAGCACTAATTTATGTAAGTAACATTATCATATCAATCTACTGAAAACTGAATACAGCTGATGGCTACCAAACACGGTTCCAAACAGCTTTAATACAACTGCAGTAACATAAATATGTTTGTTTAAATAAGCAGAACAAGTTCACTTTTGTAGAAGGATTTTTTTTTTTCTGTATTTTGCTTTTTTGTAAATAAGTATGAACCTAGAGAGTAAAAGAAGGCAATGACTACCAGAGCACTGGATGAAATAGGTAATATATTGACTTTGATCTCATCCATAAGCTTACATTAACATAACAAAGATAAGAACCAAGCCTAAAATACTGTTGATCTTGAAACAATAACATTTTTAAATTATGTATGTAAAAGTGTATGTAGAATACATCTTTGCAAACTCCTAGGTGTTACTGTGAGCTTGCTATACTTAACTTTTATTGAACAAAAGGTCTAAGCTTTTATTGAATAAAAGATAGGGTTTCAGTCTTCATGGCAACAACAGAAAAATAAGCATTCCCTGTGTGCCAATGTAGAAAAGCAGCCACGAACAAAAGCCAGAAGCAGTAACCATTTTTATCACCAGCTTTCAAATTCTTTGAATAAATGTGTAATCTTAAATATCACAGCATTGACATTGAAAGCTCTGCAAAAGATCTACACAAAATACATCTAAGCTGAAAAAAAATGGTAATAGACAACAATATAAAGTCTGAGAACACATGAATTAATACAAAAATCTATCATCTTCGTATAAATCTGTTTTTAAATGGACATGGATGATATTCCTACCCAAGCTCTAGAAGTGTGATTTCAGTCTAATCAGCCAATTGCTATCTTCTTCCAACTCTGCTTCAGCTTCTGCAATAAATCCCTCAATTTAACATAGAAAATTGCTACTTATAATCCATTGTTTATTGGCAAGTCATTTGTCAGTCCCTCCATCTTTCTGTATAGCTAGGGAAACTTGGACATGTGTTGTTCCAAATATCTTAAGATACTTTGACTATTTAATAATGGGACAGAATTTCGAAAGCTTTCATCATGCTCCTGGATTCTCTCATTGTAAGAAAGGGGACATGTAGCCATGCATCTCCTAAATGATAATTAGTTTTACTGACCTAACTACGTTAGATTAAAATTATGATGAATATTAGGATTAATGTTCATAAACTGAGGTGCATGTAGTTAACTTGGGTTTGACATTACTATTTGATACTTGCAAAAGTTCTTGGGATGAAGCTCCCAGTTTGTTAAGGCCTCCTCACCAGAGAAAACTGCCTCTAAAATCAGGTTGTGATTGCTTACAAAGCTTATCTAATGAAAGCCAGTAACTGGAATTTGCAGTCACACAAGTTCAAAATAAAAATAAAACAAGCTGCTGAAACAATATATTACTGGATTCTCCATTTGCTGTTGCCTCCTAATCAGTTTTCAGTCTCTGAAGAGGTATTTGGCCATAGTCTCTCCACTTATGCATTTTGCAAATTCATCAACCAATCTTACCACACCAATTCAAGTTTGCTGCTAATTCTGGTGTTAATTTTCATGAGTCCCACAGTATCTCATTTGTCAGAAGCTCAGAAAAGAAATAGGTAAAGTAATGACTTATAAATCACCTGACAAAAGTTTTTGACACATTGTTTGTAGCAATACTTAATGCTCATTTTTCCTACATATTATCTTAAGAATCTTAAAGTGAGAATACATTTGATCCTGACACAGCTGTCTGAGTAACTATCATATTAAAAAAAAAGACATGAATTTACAAAGAGATTTTATGAAAAAAATCCAAGCAGTTTTGCATTTAGAAGTTAAACAAATTCTTCTGTATAAACATATATGAAATACCATAAACTGTTTAAATAAACTAAAAGAGAATAAAAGCTTCTTTAGTACCATTATGGATAAATGTATCAAAAAACCCCCAGCACCTATGGAAACCAGTGCACACATAAAGACCACAGGGAAGAAACACTGTTTGTTCTGTTTATTCAGTCAATTTAGGTTACCATCCAGCAGTTGCTTATGTTAAATCGGAGAAACATTAAGTATGCAAAAAGCAGAGAAACAATTGTCACATAAAAACAAAATTACTGAGATATTTTGCCTTGCTAACAGTAAATACATTCTTTTTCATATAGTATTGCTAGTCAAAGAAGTTATTCAAAGTTTTTTATCTAAATACAATTCCCTCTGCCACTGATTTTACATCATCTGAGAATCCCTGTTCTCTCAGGATTGCCTTTAAAATATGTTATATGTGCATCTATCTTTCCATGTGTTGTTTCTTTTTCCAAATGTATTAAAATATTTCAGGTTTACACCTGCTAATGTTGATATAAACTTTGGGGTCCTCCACTCAGGTAGTTGTGTTCCTGTAAGTTTTCATCAGAATCTTAACCCATAAGATTTCAGCCAGATCAGATGAAACTTTGATTTCTCACACATGCAACTAGTTGGTTGCCAAATAAGAAAAGTAATTTGAATTTTATTTCAATTAGTTTTTAATCTAGTGCAGGTATTTAACTTCAATAGTAGTAAGAGATTTGGGGCTTAAGTTTTCACTCATAGTGTTTACTTATCTGGCTAATACATGTTTTGGACCTGACTTTTTAATATTTAAACTACAAGACCAATAAAGAACATTTTTCCTTTGCACATGTAAGACTTTATCCAGCTCATTCACAAATTCTTTACTTCCTTTGATATCTTGAGTTCTCTGCCTTTTTATTTTTTCATTCTGCTCTTATGGATTGTACTGAATTTTATGTCCTTTTCCTTCAAGCTCCTGCCTCCATAACCATGCAATTAGGTAAGAATCTTTCTTTCTTTTTTTTTTTTTTTTTTTCAGTGTAATATCATGTAAATTATTCTATCCATCAAAGTAATTGCAAATTTCTAAGATAAATTTATAATTTCAAGCGAAAAGATATGATTCACAAAAGAAATCAAAGACCCAGGAATATCTATTTTAATCTCAAGCATTTTAAGAATATAGAATATATTCTGTGAGGCTTTGTTATTAATGTTGTTTTAACAGCTGTCCTGAAATTTGTGTAGTACAATAAAGTTGTTTTATATCTAAAAAATATGTTTATTTTCCATTTAGGATGGTATCTTCATGAGTAAATACCAGTCATAATGGTTAGCATTCATGTTGAGATGTATGGGATAGTTTAAAATATAGAGAAAAGAAAGAAATACTTTCATGACATTCTCTGGATACTGATCCCTTTTAAACTGTTTTAGAATAGAAATTTAAGGTGTGAAAGGTGACTGTGGAATCTTAGGTAGGAGCAACATGCTGACACAAAGCATGCAGAAGGTGGCTACCATGTGGTGTGGAAAGGTCCAGAAGATCCCATCCATGCCCCAAGGAAAGGAGTCATGAGTGAGCTGTTGGTGGAATAGGCTAATGAAAATTGATCCAATGCTTCTAAGCAGTGTTAGTTAACCCCAAATTAAGTTGGCTACAAAACTGAGATCTGAATCAGGCAGGAAATTTGACTTAAATCCCTACATAGAATAGACTTCTCCACCTCCCAGAGCACATGTAATTCATGTCAGGATGGATCATTGCTGTAACAGGGTAAATTAAAATATTGGATTTTACTTATGGTAGCTAACAAAATAATACTCCACCCTTCATACTTTTATGTTTATTATTTCAAAATTGTATTTATATCACTCCAAAATTTTTCAGGCTCCTATTCTCTTAAAAAAAAAAAAAAAAGGCTAGTCTGAGATGTTATGTCAAGTTTTACCGTATGAAAACATTTTCAGTTGAGTTGAAAATGGTTGAAGTTGTTGAGATTAAAGTTAAGAAATGTTAACTCAGCTCTAAGTTTAGTCTATCCTATTTAATATTAATTTATTAGTGGAGAAAAAAACTGAAAAGAACTAGTGCAAAGTTTATACTTTTAGACTCACTAGGAGACTATTATGCATGCATATGACAGCTGGTGTATTGATTCCAAAACTGCATGGATTTGTTTTCAATCTATTTCATTAAATGATTAGAATCCACATAAAGGCAACAACCATTGATAGAAGAAAAGAGCATAAAAAATGTTTTTTCATCAACAATTCATGTGAGCATTATTTCAAAAGAAAGTCAAGGTATCTCAAATTTTAACTCCATATTCATCTCTGTCCAAATACTTTTACCTCATGGGAGCTGCAGTTCAAATGATTCTTGTACACATTCTCTTCTAAAGAACAATTTTCTAATCAGGACCATATTTTTAATGAATCCTGTAATTTTAGCAGGATTGATCCTGTAAGAAAGAAAAGTATTTTATCTATAAGACACGCTATCTTTGAAAAAAGAAGTATAAAATAAATTAGTTTTAAAGATGATGTCATTCACTGGGATTATACTGGGGGAGAATAATATTGTACTTCTATTTTTCTTTCTCTCACTATTTCTGATTTGAATAAGTATGATTTGTTTCTTTCACAGTAACTAAGCAGCTGGTTTCTCTAACTAGTTGTTCAGCTAAAGATTCATAGTCTGTCAGAAATACTTCCTCACTTAAAGATGATCAACAAATTGGGAAGCCTTTGAACAGTGTAGAAAAAGCTGATGAGATTTTCCAAGTTTCTGTATTAAAGCATTAATCCAAGAACTGCAGAGGTTAGCTTGAGAACTTTTAATCAAATAAACTAGTTACATGATTAGTGATTTAATGGAGAAAAAAACAAAAGAAAATTGATTTGCTTTAGAAACACACATTGTACACTTGGCAAAACTTTGTCTATTATAAATATACTAAGGTAGCATAAATGTACGTTTTAGCATTAGAGATTCGTGTATTTAAACTTAGGGCCAATGGACAAATTCATACTAATGACTATTGATCTATTGATTTTTGTGGTGTCAACCACGCAACTGTTGTAATTGTTAGTTCTCCCTATGCTCTCTAAAGAACTTGAAAGTATAGAAGGGAAAGCCAATTTAAAGATTCCTATATAATAGAAAAGAAGGATAACAATCTTTTCCATATTTTCTTTGTATCAAAAATGGATCCCATAAAATAAAAAACATCTGTAAATTATGTTTCATGGTAATAGGATTACATGATAGCAAGAAGAATGTTTGTATTTGGAGAAAAAATATGAAGTAATTAGTTGCTGCAGCATAATAGCATTTTTTTTTTTGAGAGAAATATAAAAATAGTTTGTTGAAGCTGCTCCTAATTTCTTCAAGCAATGTCATTCTGGACAGTTTGAAATGCAGCTTATTGATTTTACTTTAGAATTCTTGCTTGAAGAAAAGGGTAACAGAAACATAATAGATATTCTGTGCCAAAAAGCACATCTTTTAGTAGATGACCTGAAGCTGGCTAACTTCAGAAAATCAGTCAGCATAGAAAGTAGATCAGATAACTTCTGAGTGCAGATTGGTTTCAGATTACCTTAAAGTAGGCATGATTCATGAAAGTATTAATCTATTTGTCCATTGTGGGCTCATATGCAGAGGCCTGGGATTTTTCTGTTGAACTAGTATCAGACATTAATTTTACCTCTACTATGTTGACTTGTTTCTTCTCAGACTACCAATATGGAGGCACACTGGAAGCCTCCTAGCTCAGCTGTGAAAAACAAAATTTAATGGAAATCTTAGTTTCTCGCTAGTTGAAATTATAAAGGGAAATTTTCAGCAACTGATAATTTTATTTACATACCACAATAAGGTCAACATGGTGCTTTGTCCCTGGAAGGAAAGTACGTCATATCATAGTAATTTATATTTTAGGAATTCTGTCACCAAATGTTTTGCTGTGCTTTTATTTTCAAATTACAAGTGTATTTTAATTAATTTTGTAAAGGTTTACTGGCAGAATAAAACTGTGGTGCCTAAGGCTGAAATTTTATGTTAGGCCTCTAAAATATGTTGACTGCAGTAAAAAATAGATGACTGAAACCTGAGTAGAAATGCCTGAGCTAGCTTTAAACTATCAGAATGAAGATAATAACAGTAAACATGTAAGAGACTGAAGCTCAGCATGAGCTATAAAATAGACTTGGGAGAAAGCATCAATACATAGGAAATAACTCTGCCATAAAATTGGAGGTACTAAAACTATCCTTTGTCTTATAACCGATTTTCCATTTTTTTTTTTTTTTACTAAAGTATAAACCAGGCACATCCTGTTTTTTCTTGCCAGTTTGCAGTTTGTTCACACCAGTCCTTGGCTGGTTCCACGGCTATCCAACAATGGGTGTTCGAGACGTACGCGTTAGCTTCATCTTCTGGGCTCCTACAGCCAGCAATGTCTAAAGCTGGTAGCTGCAAACCGTGGCACAGAAGGCAGAAGCGTGGATTTCTGCCTGGCCTCCAAAGGCAGCCTCTGAGCAAACTCCTACTGCTCATACTCTCTAGGTACTGCTGAAGGCCAGATTAATTTGTGTTGGAGACATGCGCAGCCTGCTGCACTTTAATCATGCTATGGAGTTGAATGCCTCTGGGTAACTGCAGTAGACAATCTCTCTGACTTATAGGCAGTGATATTGAATGTAGTCAAATATGATTGAAGAATGTCTCTTTTTACCTGATAGTATACTATGATATATAGTTTATCCCATCTGAGTCTGCAGTACTAGGGTAAATGCAAAAGGCAGATAACTCACTATCATATCCACAGCAGAACATTTTCTCTACATATCCCTGATAAAATTTGAATTCAGTTAATTTTCTTTTGCGTAAGCTTTGCCCTTCATTTCATATTCTTTGTGGTATGAGTTATTACTGACATTTAAGAACCCCATTTTATAGCTGCGTTGAAAATGGAATGCAGGTAAATAAAAAGTGACATTATACATAACACAATGTAAAGGGTTATAAAAAATGCAAATTTTAGTAGCTCATCCATGCTTATATTTAGGGTTATTGGAAGTATTAGAACACCCCATGAAACAGGAACAAATGCCTTCTTTCTTGTGGTAAGATGGAGTAGGAAAGAGAAAATAATTAGGCAAAAAAAATCTTTGGGCTTATCCTGAATAGTGATCTTTGATCGTAAGCATGGTACCCACCCTTAAGTCAGTATTGAACCATGTATTAATAGAAAAATTCTGGAAAAGCAACCTAACAAATGAATACTTACATAAGGAAGGAATTTTCAGTGTGAAGTAAGAAGTAAGCAAGCTTACCCTTTAAATACTGTATTAACCCATATCTTTATAAAATGTAAGAGAACTTGTACTTTTGATGAGTTTTCTTGGTCATCCATATCGAAATAAATTACAGCACAAAATCCTAGAGGCTTAGTTTGGACACTGCATGCCAAGCCTAATGCTGTGCTGAAATCTAATATGAGTAACTGGAAATCATTTTGATTCAGAACTGAATGAGGATTTTAGAACTGCTGTGAATAATGATGCTTTCATATTTTATTCCAGATTTAACTCTTAGTTCTGGTGCCTTTTGAGTCTGGGTTTGAGTTTTTTTGTTTAGGAAGAGGGGACATTTTTGGGTTTCTTTTTCCCAATTATCTTTTTTACTATTTTTGTGGAGTAAGAAAGAAATACTTGGACTTTTAATCAAATTTCATATGCTGATATTTTTTCCATTTCACAAGTGTCAAAATAGAAGAAAAAAATGGAGCTGAAAACACCAAAATCCCCAACTATCTGCTAGGTGAAGAGGAATGAAAATTTGGCAACGACCCTTGAATATGTATTTTTCGGAATATATGTGAAGAACAACTAGGAACTAGATCATTTCCAAAACCTAAATCAAACCTGAATTTAATTCTGTGAGAGATTTTCACCATATAAATTTCATTTGTGCAGTATTAATTTCATTGAAACACCTTATATAATGAATTATTTTTAATGACTGTTAAAACATCAAATTTTCTGGTAGAAATTTATAAGTTTCCTGGATAATTTGACTATTTTTTCCTTCAGGGTGCTGTAGCCCTGAACAACCTCTATTTCTTTCTTCTTTCTCTCTTTTACACCACACATATTTGTATGTATTTCATTAAACAAAGCATGACTATTTCCTCAAAGCCCTGCTGTTTAAACTTGCTTTTCACACTTTTTCTTAAAAACTTGTTATAATAAAAATTTACCTTATATGATATTTTTGTACATGTTTCCATATATGCTTTCATCGTGATATTTGATCTTCTTGCAAATCCAAGATTTTATCCACACTGGTTATGCAAACATCTTTTAATTAAATACTACTAGGGCTGAAATCTTCTAATGATTCTTTTACTGCAAAGGACATCCTACTGATCTTCAAATGAACAAATGACTATGGGCATAAACCCCATGGTGAATTTTGAGCAAGGACGATCGCTTGCTTTTTTTTGTGAGTGGGTTATTGGGATTATTGGAATATTTAAAACCAGAAACTAAAAGAAAGTCACTATGCATAAATTTGCAGTTGTAGATAAACAGGTAGATAGGTGGATAGGCAATTAAAGAAGAAAAAAGAAAAACAGGCTTAAAGAATCAGACTCGATGTTTGTTAAAGTTTGCAACAAGAAGGGTCATCCTTCCTGGCTTTTAATGTTGCTGTACTGCCCTGGTGCTGAAAGTGACTACATGGGGCAGAAGGCTGTCAGAAGAATAAAATCAGTCTGATCCACAGGCATCCTGAGTTCCACATGCTGGCATGAGGGTAAACTGAGATTTCCAAATGAAATGCAACATCACCTTTTACACTCTACCAGCCTCTGTAGAGCAGCTTGAATGGGAGTGAGAATTTTTCATGTATCTGCTCAGAAGCAGCTCTGCTGCCTCTAAAAGAAGACTTCATGGCTTTTCCTAACCAAAGCTCTGCACAAATTGTTCCTGAGCAAGTTGCTGATGAGGTTGCCAAGGGAGATTGCAAAATAGCCATTATTAGGTGTTTTTAAGTCTCTTAGAAAAAACATATTTCTCATCATGGCAATGCAGCTGAGGCTGCCTTCAAGACTAAATATTTAGTTCAGGTTTCTTCCACTTTGACTCCTACTTTCTGGGATTTCATGCTCACTTTTATATGATTTCACATTAATTCTCTTGAGCCCTAGTGAGAAAGTGATAAAATATTTGCCTACAGGGAAAACAGGCACATACAGCAATTAAAAGATTTGAAGGACAAGCTGCTACTGAATCCAAGATGGAACTCAAGGACAAGCTGCTACTGAATCCAAGATGGAACTCAAGGACAAGCTGCTACTGAATCCAAGATGGGACTCAAGGGAACTAGATTCTGCCCACCCTATTAGACAGTGGTCCACTTCAGAAATGCCAAATAAACAAGGCAACTGATTTTGATGTCATTTTTATTCAGTCACTGCAGAATTGTATAGAGATAGAAAGCATCATTTTGATGAGGTTTAGACCTATCCCAGAAGGAATCCATCTGACCTACAGCCTTTTCTCCATTTTTTCAAATATATTTATTGATTCCATTGATTAAGGCATCTGTTTTATGTGAAGCCTTCATTTGTTCTTGTGGAACACTCTTTAGCAGCTGTTATAGTTCAGACAAAGAGTGGTATGAAAAGACTTAAACTAATGCAGAGTAATATTTTCACACCAATAACAGCACTACCAATACATCTCACTTTTAAAAAAATTTTCAACTATTTCTTAGTATTTGGACTCTGATGGCCTTGTGGTTTGTTCTGCATTTGGAAAAGAAAAAAAAGCTTGAAAACAGCAAAATATTTTCTACATAGATAATGTTTTTATAGAGAATTTTTCTTCCATCTTTAAAAATTTAAATTAAAAAAAATGTTTACTATCCAATTTATTCCTTAGTTTTCCAGATAAATTATGTCAGACTACTGAAAATCAACACACTTGTTCATTGTAATATTAACATATCCAAGAAATTTTGAGGGGTTTTACATGTTAGTTTAAATTCCTTTTCATTAATAAGGCAGGATACAAATTTTCATTGCAATTAGAAAATTTTGAGGCCAACAATTCCAGGTAATTTACAGAACCACTGATAAATACCTGCTAAAATTACAAATGTTCAGGCCATGGTCTAGATCAGATTTTTTGCTTGCAAACAAAATGTCTTTGCATCTATATAATTGATTCTACACATGAAATTTTATACATTAAACCTTGTAACTTAAAATACTATGTGAGGTAAGAAGTAAAGCATCCTTTTAAATGTTTTGACTATACTGTGCTGCAGCAACTCAGTGCTCTGCTCAGAAGCTTTTCTATCAAAGTGCTGGCCAAAAGAACAGACTTTTATTGTCTGTGATCAGTTAGGACAGGTAGAAATTGCTGCTGTACCAAAGAATTACATTGTTTAAAATGAAATAAAACATCAAGTGCTGCATACCTTTCTGCTCTTTGCAGAGGAAAAAGACTGCAGTAAAATTGCAGTAAAGGTACTGCATCCCCCTTTATGCCACTTCACTGAGGAGATTGCAAAGCTTCAGTTTCTTCAATGATTTACGTAATCTAAACATCTTTGTTTTCATATTATCAAGAAAGACAGACAGGGAAATAAAGAAGTTTTGACAATTTCTACTAGCTCCAAGCTGGTGCAGGTCTGCTATACCTGCCTGACCCTCATTTTGCATGTTAAACATTGTATTTAATTCAAGACAGAAGAATTGCCAGCCATCTGAATTTCACTTAGTTTAGCTGCTTCTGGTTATCCTCTTGCTTTCTACTTCTTTGTGGTCTTTACTGCTGCTGAGGATGTCAGGATGATGTAGAAAAAGAAGAGTTGTTTCTCAAATATTAATGATCATTTCAAACAGATGGAGAATTCAGAGGTAGCTGGACGAAAGCTGCTTAAAACTCTTTTCCTGTCTAAGGGGTAGGAATAAACTCTTTAGGCAGAATTTAGCATTGCTGGCAAAATTCTTAAAGGACTGGGTTCTACCAGTTTTATGGTTGCACATAATAATCACTCCATGTGTATGTGCAAGCTTACAACACCAGGAAACAAACAGTATTTTGTGTGAGATAAAAGATACCTCTCAGAGCCACAGAAAGCCACTTCAATGTGTCACATGTTATCTCTGGGTCTTCTTGCTTTCTGCAGGAGCTGTCCCTCATAGCTGTGATATGGTAGGGAGACAAAAATTTTCAGCCTCCACTTAGTTTTGAACTCCGCAGTAAGTACAAACTAGAAGTCACTGTCTGTCATATATTTGCTGCCACTCAGCACTGTATACCATGTTCCCTCCCTGCTTCTCCCACTGTGGTATTTGTTAGGATCCCATTAATTCTTTCATAACCTTCAAGTCTTAAGCAAATAATGTGTCTATTGTAAACTCAAACCTCTGCAATTATATTCTCCAGAAAACTCAGCAAATTCCAGATAGCCTGGGATGAATACAAAAATGAATAAATTTCCAAGGTTTTAGGTCTCAGGTAAATATATCTACTTTGTTTCCACTATCAAGTTATCAAATTGCCATGAAAACAACAGCTTTTGTGTTATTTTCAAAGACAAAAATACGAATTCCAGCTCAGAAAAACTCAAGGCCACAGACTGTTGTAGGCTGAGAGGCAGTACTATGGGAATATGACAGTATTCTGGCTGCAGTCAGTCTTGTCCAGCTAAACACTACTGATGGTTAGAAATTGAATACTAGGGTAGAAAGTGAGTATGGTCTTATTAAGGAACTGCAATTTGGAAAAATACACATTGGTTCAAGAATTTTAAATTTAAAATAATTATAATTAGTATTCTAGGTATCTTCAGACATCTAAAAGAAGAGCTGAAGCACACAGTTTTACAAAGTCGTAACAGGTCAGGCATAATATTACTTACTGAGAAAGGTGTAACACGTTCCCCTCTTATTGTTACATGCAGAAAGCATGTGCTTGATCTGCATCAGTGATGCAAAGATTTTTCTTATTCTGTTAGTATTTCTTACCTTCTATTACCCTGGAGGCCTTAGAAGGGCAGTAAACACTAGAAAGAAAAAGCATATTTTAGACTTAGATTGGAAAAGAGGAAGGTGGAGAAAAAATGTTATCCCAGCTGACCACCCAAGAAAGGTAATTATGTACTTACAAGGTCTTCTGGACAGAGAAGGAAAAGAATGGCTTTCCCTTCCTTTTGAGGTTGTCCGTCAAAGATACTTTGAGAATGTGGGTTCAGATTAGAGTTCAGTCTTCATCTCCTTTTGAACACCTCTTTCCAAACCACCTTGATCCTTCATTTGGTGATTGGACATTTCCAAGTTGTTTGCTGACAGACAAAAGGCAATGTCTCAGAAACTGTGTGTGGATATTCCCCCGTGCCAACAATCCTATGGTGCAAACATGAAAATGTCTATTTTAATAAGATTAAGATTTTATAGGTTCTTGCTTCTACAATACACTGTACTGTACTACAGTGGACAGATCAGTATTCAACAGTTGTTAACATTAGATATAGATAATTGTCTTTAAGGAAAAGGGAAAGAAGGGACGACTTTTCACTTCTAAATTCTGATCATCTGCAAACCTCTTAGTCAAAACTAGAGTGTGATTTGAAGACAGACCTACATTTTAGCTGCTACTCATTACCAAGCCCACTTATCTTGGAAGGAAGAGATGTGGGGGGAAACAGAGCTATCTAAAATATTTCTTTTATTTGAAGCCTATCTTCTGTATATTGTATTTTGTTCTGAAATGTAAAATGCATTGGTATTTAGCACCAAGAAAGCAGAAGTCTTGGAAAACCTGAAAAAGAATAATAATCTTTTATGACTATTTCCTTTTGTACTCTTCTTTGTGCTGTACGAGATGAAATGTTTGCAGCAATGGTCAGCACTTTGTAAACAAAACAGTCATTAATTTAGAAGGTTTTAAGTGAAAGAAAAGCACATGAAAACAAATATGATAAAGAAAAAACCTACTTTTCTTCTTTGTCAATTTTTCCTTCACAAATAAGAACAGGATTTAACAGGAAGACAGAGTAGGAATATCACAAACATGTCTATAAAAAGATTTTTTTGCTTTTTATTGAGAAATGGAATACCAACCTCTCTCCTCATCTCTTTGCTGCTCACCTACATTTTATCAATGCAGCCACTTAAGAGAGACCAGTTGAAAACACAACAGACATGGTTATTTATGCCTGGGCCTTGAAAGTGTTGGTGAGCACTGGTCACTGTGTTGAACTTTGTCAGTCACTTGTGTCCTTGGACTACCCTGGAACAGCTTCTGCATAAAAATTTTGAAGTACCTTTTTTTTCTTTCAGTCAGTCTGGTTTCCTTGTTATGTTTAACAGACTCTAGCACTTCTTTTGCTATTATTAATAAAAAAATATTTCACACCTCTGAGGAAATATTTTGTTTGGGAGTTTTTTTCTGAATTGAACTTCCTGAATCTGTTCTTAATCCCTTACTAAATGTTGTTGGCAAGTATTAGCTAGTAAGATTAACTGTAATGTGTAAGCTTTTTTTAGTATCTGCAAAGAGCTGTGAGTAATCCTCATTTAGGCATGGATCTAATTCACATGTACTTTTGGAATTGAACAATGGCATTAGAATGACAATGAGAATATTTCAGAATTTATTTAAATAAAAATAATTGAAAATTAATATAATTATGTAACCTTATTTTTACATGTATTTTAAATTTTCATTAGAAGAAATGCAGTCTGTTATAGTTCACAGAAGAAACTCAACTAAAGCAGTCAGAAAATACACCAATCGTATCCATTTAAGCTTGTATCATTTCTATATTCATATTGTACACATGTGGAAGGAAGATATTTACTATTTTTTTAGCTCAAGTAATAACCATAGACAAAATCTTAGTTTCAGCAACACAAAAGTACAACTTTTTAAATTATCTCAGTGGTACCAGCAGTAATTATCATCATGTTTTCATTTTCTGCTATCTGAAATAAGAGTGTTTAAGGACTAAGCATTAATAACACTGCATGATAAAACAAGTAACTAAGCACATAAATGGCTACAATTTATAGTTAAATCTTCATAGTCCTTCTTCAGAAGTTTGATAATCTGGACTCATATCACTGCAGCTCTATTACTACTTCATACAGCATCAATTACTGATAGCCTGTGGATCTGAAACATACTGGGTTCATAAAAAAATTAATTCCTAAATTATCTATTAACCAGTTATTTTTCCACTAAGTTTGTTTACGGCCTGAGGGACACCGAACTCAATATATTTTGAATATTTCTATTATTTGGGTTCTAATTTTTTCAGGAATAAATTAGAAGGATTTTTACATACCTGCGCTAATGATCTCTACTTGTGCTCCAAAATGAGAGCACAAGTTAAATGAGACTGACATCTAATCAAGATTCAAGATCTTGTTTTTTCTGTTACAGAAAGAATTCGTAATGACATGGTTGTTCAGTTTCTTTTCCCAAGGATATCAGTTGAGCACCTTTTACCAGGTTCAGAACTCATGTAATACTATATGGGAATTTGAGACTGTGAAATGAATGCCAGACAGCAGAGCAGCGTGACTGTCTGAGGCGTGATCCTGGCTGACTTTTGGTTTGTATCATCATTTACTGTTGTTCAAAGTGGATACAGACTGCTCACAAACTACATTTTTCCACCAATGTGTCCATGAACTGATCACACAAGGCAAAAGTGATTCTATCAGGGAATGTTGTTACCTGACAGAGCTAGAACGTTTGCTAAGCACTGAGCAAAGATATGGAAGTCAAACTGTGCATGCAGTTATGTTGTTCTGGCTTTAATGTCCTCAGTTTGCTGCTTTACTTCCATAGGGAAGGATTGAAGCCAAACCTTGGAATTTCTCAGAGACCTATTGATCTGCAAGATTCAGCCCATTAGTCAAAGCAATCTGACATGAATTAATTAGAATTTTAAGGATCCCTTGCAGGTAGGTTTATGCTGTATAAGCTAGACTGTGCGCATATATACTTTGAAATTACTGTGTTCTAATTAATTGAATAATGAAGTATGTTAGAACAGATTAGGAAATATATATGAATATATTTTTATCTAGTATTTAACATTTTGAGACAGTGACATATTTCGTAAGCAAGTAATAAAAATGGTTCCTCCATTTTTTTCTTGGTTGCAACCAGACCGAAGCACTTAAGCACAAAATGAGGAATGGTTCCATCACCTTCACATTCTAAAATGGCTAACCCTAACAGAAGAATCAAATCCATTGGATGCTTTTGAAAATTCAATATTCTCCTTTCATATAAATCTGAACTATGAAAATGATACTGAGTTTGTAGATATTTATTTGTATTAATAAAATATGCAATCAAACATTTAAATAACTGCAGTGTGGGAGAAAACCAACAAGCTCTCAGAGAGACTGTTCACAGTATTTGTGGATCCCCAGTTGTAGATTTATATCACTTCTTTGTGCAGTGCAGTATATGAAACAATTTTCAAAGCATTAATGGAAGTCCAGACCAAGATTGTCTGAAAAATTTGGTGGCATTTCTTTTTACTTCCCCCTTTTTGTATTGACCACTGCAGCATAGTCAAAACATGTTTACATACATCTCCTAGGAAGGTATATCCTCATGGTTGACCATTGTGGGGCTGAAAGCTGAAAAATCAACCTGTCAGCCACTGTGGCTCAGTTACAGATATTACAGTTAAAAACCAATCTCTCAATTTACCATTCTGTATTCTATACATGATAACATGTATTTATCTGAAAGCTTTTCAGTTCACTCGCTTTTTACTTATTCATCTTTATATAACTGCAGATGAATAGCAGGTAATCAGAAAAATCTGTGTCTGGTTATGTTTACATCTAATGCCATAGTTTTTTTCACTTAGGGTGGGATGAAAGTTTCTGCAATCAACAGCTCCATAAAACAGAAAAGACCTAAAGAAAGATATAATTTGGGAAATTTAGGGGATAATAAATGAATGTATTAGTGTATATGTTCAGCTATGAAGTAAAAAACCTTCTTAAACCCTATCTCTATCTGCTCCTATCTTTCCACACAAATATTGAGCATTATGGGATGATTTAAAAATCACAGCCAATTAAGATTAACTAAATTTTATACTGGGAGACTGAAAAATGCAGGAAAATAACTTAGGGAAGATCCTGTAATAGTCTTCTCATTTTCTCTTTTCACTGAGAAAGATATAATTTTTTGTGTCATATCCTGCCCTTACATTGAGAGGCTCCTTACTCCCCAGGCATTCCTGCAATCAATCTTTCTGAACATTTTGTAGGTTAAAAGCTCATTTAACTAAAATAGGAAAGGACAAATATGCTGGAGAGGCAGAGGACTAAGGGGAGGAAAAGTGAGAAACCAGTACAAACCAGCACAAGAGGCTAGAGAAAAATGAGTATGAGGCAGTAATCAAGGCACCAGGAGCAGAGATTCCTTCTGCAGCCCACGGAGAGAACCACTCTGGAGCAGATACCCACAATGCAGCCCATGGTGAACTCTCTGTTGGAGCAGATAGATATTTCCTGAAGGAATTTGAGCTCATGGAAAGCCCATGCTGGAACAGAGTTTTTCCTGAAGGCCAGTGGAGAGAACCTGCCCAGGAACAGGGGGAAAACGTGAGAAGAAACCAGAAGCAGAGAGGAACAGCTACATACTAACCATAACCCACACCCCCTTAAACCCTCTGCACTGCTCAGACACTGCTGGGTAGAAGAATTGGGAATGAAGGATTGAAATAGAGACTGGAAAAAAAGGAGACAGTGAGGGCAAAAGTTCCACTGTAAATTCTGGTTTTGTTTCTCACCATCCACATCTATTTGTCGCAGTTGAGACAGCCACCATACAATTTCAGAAGGCTTCTCTCTGTGAGCTCCCACAGCCAGCTCCTCACAGCACAATCAGCAAACCCCAGCTCCCAGCAGAGCTCTGCCCCTCTGCCCAGCTCAGCCACTCTGCTCTAACACCCATCCTTGCTGGTCACAGCTGTGACCTGTTAAGGGCAAGGCTGTTCTTACTCTTTGGTAATTAGCTCAGCTGCAACTCCTCAGGGGCGAGATTGCCTTCAGCACTGTCTCTATTCTCTTGCAATCCATCCTCCCACATCTGTTTATGTTGGAAATCAAATAATAGTCTCCAAACCAAGTCTGTTTCACCTGTGATGGCAGGAGGTAAGTGACCTCCCTGTCTTCATTTCATCATCAAAAGTTTCCTCTTATTTTCCCCCCCTGCCTGTTTAGGAGAGTCGGTAAATGTGTTTAATCCAGCAGATTACCATTAGTTTGACACAACCAAAAAACATCATTTGAATGCATCAACTCAGTCATTCTACATTTAAGATCTTCTAAAAATGCCAAAACAACTTGAAGCATATAAATATTTAATTTGAAGCATATTGTAACATTTAGAAACTGTAAATCGTGAGTGTTTACAGCACTTTTTCTTCAAACTAGGCCTTAACCAAACAATCAGATAACTGTCAGAAAGTCAAAAAAACCATTCAAGACACATTTTTATTTTCAGCTTCAATTTGCTCAGAAAAAGAGAGGCTAAAGAGTAAAAAGAATAAAAAATATTACCAGGCCTTCTTTTAAGACACAGTTTAAAATTCAATATAAATTCAGAAATACAGCCTAAGCAGAGGATTGCAACTGTCACTTTTAAGACTGAATACTGTCCCAAAGAAAGAAAGCTTCTATGGAGACACTGCAGAAGAATACCTATATTCTTCATATGTTTGATATAATAGATATTTAAACACTTAGAAGTTTTCCTTCTCATATTTAAATGCATGTTTTAATTTCATGTTTCTAAAATGTATGCTTATATAAAATAGGCTCTACAGTGCAATGTAGTATGCATCACTAAAAAGATCAAACAGCATAAAAGTAGAAATATAAGGAAACGATTTAATGTGGATCAGATCTGAGGTAGAGTAGCCTTCCTTAGATAAAAAGTCTGTATAGTTACCTGTGTTCCAAAGATTGACAGTCCTATTTCAGTAAACTTTATTGTCCATACTAGACCATTACAAAATGTAGCAAGAGATAGAACAAATTTTATTTTGAAGTTGACTTTTTGTGCTTACAGCATGTGATGAGGGACAATGCTATGACAGCTCAGGCTTACTCAGGCTTAATGACTGATCTAAATTGGAGCTTGGAGATAAGAGAAATTCTTTAGTGATGCCTCAGTTGTCATTGATTGCTATGAGCAATTTTAAAGCTATTCAGGATGAGAATTGCCAGCTTGGGTCTGAAGAAGGGGAAAGTGGTACATACGACTGGAAGCTGGCACAAATGCTACTGAATAAAAAAAAAAAAAAAAAGAAAAAAAAACCCCAAAGGTTTATATTACTCGTATATATAGGTGATAATCATGACTACATATAGCATTATAGATCATTGGGGAAAGACAGTGGATCTACAGCGTACAATGTAAGCAGTAGCTGTGACAAGACAAAAATTAAAGTCTGGACCCATTATAGATCATCAGCAGCAAGATGACTGAAAACAAAATGTTCTAGGCTAAAGACAATAAAGAAGTCAAGTGTAGAGCAGAAGTTCCCCTTCTGACTGTTTATCTCAGAAAATATTTCTTTCTGACAAAATTATCCTGCTTCTTCCACACAGCATAGCATATTTTCCATCTAAATTACGATTATTAAAACAGCAAGTATTTAAGACAACTCATGTGTCCAGTCACATAATGAGGACAGAGGTTTGTGTTTGTCTGAGAAAGGGCTATAACTACTCTGCTCTTTCAGAAGTTTTGGGAGCAGTGCATATCTTCAGTATTGCTGTGTCTTCTGAAAAGCTCACTTGAAATTCAAAAACTGCCTCTTGAGTAGCATGTACAGAGCCAATGGGTATATTTAAGCACATTGGTTGCACGTAACAAGGAACATCCTGCAGCAATATTTGGGTCTCATTGGGGCTTACAGTCTTGTTCAGAGGGCAAATTTAGCCATCAGCACATCTTCAGAACAGCCTTCCAAAAACAATGTAAGTTTTTGTATTGTGTTTGCATGGCCAGGTTTTGATGGCAGGGGACTGCCGGGGTGGCTTCTGTGAGGAACTGCCAGAAGCTTCTGCCATGTCCAGCAGAGCCAATGCCAGCCAGCTCCAGGATGGATTTGCCATTGGTCAAGGCCGAGTCAATCAAGAATGGTGGTAATGACTTTGTGATAATCTTTAAGAAACAAACAAAAGTTACTGTAGAGATGTAATTGAAGCCAAAGAAGAGCAGAGAGACAATATGTGAGAGGGACAGCTCTGCAAACTCCAAGGGCAGTGGAGAAGGAGAGGGAGGAGGTGCTTCAAGCATTGGAGCTGAGATTCCCCTGCAGCCTGTGGTGAAGACCATGGTGAAGCAGCTGTGCCCCTGCAGCCCATGGAGGTCCATGGGGATACAGAGATCCACTGCAGCCCATGGAGGAGACCCAAACTGGAGCAGGTGAATGCCTGAGAGGAGGCTGTAAAGCCAGGAGAAACCTGTCCTGGAGCAGGCTCCTGGCAGAGACCTGCAGGCCTACGCAGAGAGGAGCCCACACTGGAACAGGTGTCTTGGCAGGACTTGTGATCCTCCAGGGGACTCACACTCGAGCAAGCTGTGCCTGAAGGACTGCACCTCGTGGAAGAGTGACCCACATTGCAGCAGTTTGTGGAGAACTGCTGCCCACGGGATGGACTCATGGTAGAGAAGCCCCCGGAGGACTGTCACCTATGGGAGAAACCCTACACTGGAGAAGGGGAAAGGCTTTTTCCCTGAGAAGTAGCAGAAACAGCTTGTGATGAACTGACCATAACCCCCATTCTCCATCTCCCTTAGCTGCTGAAGGAGAAGGAGGTAGAACTTGGGAAGGAGGAAGGGGTGGGGGGATGGTGTCTTTAAGATTCATTTTACTTCTTATCCTGCTGTGATTTTGTTAGTAATAAATTCAATTAATATCCCCAAGCTGACCCTGTTTTGTCCATGATAGTATTTGGTGAATGAGTAATTTCTCTCCCTGTCCTTATCTTAATTCATGAATCTTTGTTATATTTTCTCTTCCCTGTCCAGCTGAGAAGGGGAGTATTAGAGCATCTTTCAAGGGTATCTAGCATCCAGACAGGGTCAACCCACTACAATTGTCTTCTGTGCTAATGTTAAATGTACTGCCTACTTGTGGTGGTATGAGGAAAAACAAACCATAAAATAGTTTGTTGATTAAGAATCCTGTCTCATAAACTAAAAAATTACTGGGCAGAATGGGCTTATTTCTAATTTTTTTTTTTTTTTAGGTTTGAGATCAAATGTGGCAAAGTAGCTTTATCAATATTATCAGGCTCAAAAATACACATCACAATTTCAAGGAACTTTATTTGCTACAGTTAATTTCAATGTTTATATTTATTCTATTTTACATTATTTCTATTAACGTAGGTACATAATTCTATATATTAGATGGTCTTCAACAGAAAATATATATTTTATCTTTCTTAAAAATAGATTGGCATGTTTATATTATTTGAAGATTTCAGTAGAAAAGGGTTTTTTATGATTATTGATCTTTTTCTGAGCAAATATCACAGTTTTCTGTCTCTATCCTTTTTCTGACTGTAAAGATTTGTGCACTTGTGTTTTATCTTGGAGGTAAATGTAATGCCATAGAAATAGTTTCCAAAAGGGTCCCAAGTTTCACAAACATTTTGGTTAAAATATTCAGAAGTTACTGAAATTTACTTAGCTAAGTTATTTAGGAAATCTCTATTGGCAAAAGAAAAAACTCATGGTTTTGGTATATTTTGCATTTATCCTAAAATTTTTGTGACAGAACTTTAAGAAGATGCTGTATTTTCTTGCTGTACACAGTCTGATCACTCTCCTGATTACTAAAGTATAGCTGCACTAGGGAGATTTTCCCTGTAATTTATTTATTTCAAAAGAAAAAAAAAAAACAAGAAAAGGAAAAAAGATAAAAGGTCAACAGTGTTGTTTGGAAAACCCTGTGACTTAACCAATTTCAAAAATAGGTATGAAAGGAATACTCTACTTGTTTACAAATCAAGTCCTACAGATTCCTCCTTATCTCTTGTTTTACTCACTTTTTCATCTTGGGCAATTCCAGCTTAAAATCTTTGTTTTCCTATTTTTTCTTTTCTGTGATAAATCAAATCTTTAAGGAGGATGATTTTAAGCCTTCTCACAGAAAGGCAGTGAGTATCTTAAGTCACCATCTTTTCTATAAATTATATAGACTGTTGACTTGGAAATGAAAGGAAAAAAATTATGCAGAAACTATTAATAAAGCAGTTCCACAAAAACGTAAATTCCCCAGATGAAAAACTGTTCAGATAACTGAATTATTTTACAAGAGATCCACAGGGGCGTAGCATCAATATTTAGAATCATTCTTGAAAACAAAGGGAATGGTTGGAACCTTGATTTATGGTATATGAACTCTCAGATATTTCTTATTAGCAGAAAATTTAACATTTTGGATACATTATTCAACAGATATATAGCTGTTCAAAGGCATAGCATTTTTGAGATAAAGGAATTTACCTTGTCTTACACTACTTGTGTTTGAAATGATCCAATTGTCTTTTGAAATACCTAGAGAGAAAATAAAAGATTCAGCTTTCTCCTCTATCCCAACTAGGCTCCTGCTGCTTGTAGATACCCACTCTTTTTCTTCTGGTTATAGTTCAATAAATGTTTTAACAAGTTTGGTAGGTCTAGAGAGTATATTAATTCTTTTTATTTATTAATTCCATTTATTACTATGTTTCTCTCCAATTTTGCATTAGAGATAGCTCTGCATATTGTGCTTGAACATACTTTTTTACTTTGGACATGCGACTTTTTAAAATGCTTTCTTGATTAAAGGAAAGCAGTTGTTTTGGGCTTCCAGAGTGGCCAAATCCTTTTGGCCAAATTCATGTTCCTTTTTGGCACAGTAAAAACAACCCTTACCTGGCTGTTTGGGTTCTTTGTTTGGTTTGGGTTTAGGGTTTTTTTGGTTGGTTAGTGGCTTCTGGTTTTTTTTGGGTTTTTTTGTTATTTTTTTNTTTTTTTTTTTTTTTTTTTTTTTTTTTTTTGGTTTTTTTTTTTTTTTGAAGAAGAGGGGTCCTAAAGGGCCTCTTTTACTTCTTAGGAGTCATTTGATCTTACTCAGGCTTCTACCATTGCCTAAATTTTAGGTGACACCTGAATTAACTCCTCTGGACTGAACACCTACATTTTCTACATAGCCAGTGGAGTAAAAAGGATATCTTTAAACCCTCCTTAAAGAGTCTTCCTGACTTTGTATCTCAGCCTGTGAAAGCACCCACTTCCCCAGGGGCCATCTAGAAATCTTAAAATATTAGAAGACGTTAAAATATAAGTTATAACTAGTGAATGTAAATCAACTTGTACAACATATAATACACAATATGTCTGCTGATTCTAAGCATGTTTTGCATATTATGTAATTTATACTGCCCTAAAAAGTCAAATTTAAGTTTAAACCAGATATTTTTCCATCATACACATAATCAAGTAACTCTTCTTTTAAACACTGAGGAATTCTTTAACGATATTTTCCCTCCATCCTTTATGCAGATAGATGAGTCAAAGTAGATAATTCTATTGATTCCTTTCTCCTTCTAAACTAATGTATTCATTTTCCATAACACAAATTTCAATAAGGGACTAAAAAGAGGAAAAAATCCTTTTTATTAATATATGTTAGGAATATACACTTATTAAAAATGAATAGGAAATATTTATTTGGCATGCCAAAGTTTAAAAATACACTCTATTGAGGTGACCTTAACTTCTGTATCTGATGAATTTTTACCTTTTTAAGCAGTGGCTTTTTTTCTTTTTTTTTTTTTTTTGGTAAGTACACTAAGAAAGTTTGATATTCATCTACTGGGACAAAAAAAGTGTAAGAAATAAAACTCTGTACCTATGAGAATAGTTTGTAATTATTTTGCAAAAGCATGTCCCACATTTATATATAAAAATATGATTTATAATCCAGATAAATTACTTTTGTAATAACTAGGGGTTTTCTTCTTTTATTCTTAAAATGAACATAGATCCCAGTTTCTCAGGATTGGAAGATATATACATATTTTAATTGTGACCAATCAAAGTATGCAAAGCCTCTCCAAAGCTATAAATCTTACAATGTATGCACTTCACAAAGCACAGTGTATTAAAATTCAGTTATAGAGACAGCATAATAAAATATGTTTATCTAAATGTTCAATTTTATCTGAAAAGGATTTAAATAGCAAAAAGATAAATTCCTTTCCTAAAATGAAGAGCAAGAATGACGTTCACACAACAAAATAAATCCACCAGAAAAAGTGTTGGAAACAGTAATATATGTTCTTATCGTATTATGAGGCTAATATAATTTGTTATGCTAAATTTAACTTGAATGTTTCTCATTTATTTTAATTATATAACACTTGAAAAAGTGTATGCCAAAGGACAAGTAATTTATGTAGTTTGAATGGGGAAAAAAGATGTTTCCTGTATAGTTGCCTAACACTCTCTTCTTAATCTCACCCTTGCTCTCTTTCACTCTTACTTTTTTTTTTTTTGGTAATGTTTAGGAAGAATAAACTGAGGTTTACAGTTGCAGAGAATTGTAATGTCTAAGGACAAATCAAAACTTCAGATTCCTGGGCCTTGTGAAGGCTCTTTAGAAATTTCCCATTGCTTTTAGGAATATTGTTTCTTACAAGAAAACAGTGGGTTTAAAAAAATATTAGGGATTTCCAAAATATTATTCAAGCTGTGTGATTTTCTATGAGATTGTTATTTATCAGACAGTTCAGTGCAATAGGACTATTCTATTTTACACAGGTGTTTGTATATCAAAGCAATCATTGTGTCTTCTTTTGGAATGGTAGTAAGGAATGGGACATTTGTTTTCTGATTCTCTTGTCTATTGGGAGAGTGCCTTGTTTCTCTTGGGTTTTAGTTTGGGGTTTTTGCTTGGTTGGTGGGGTTTTTGCTTGGTTGGTGGGGTTTTTGCTTGGTTGGTTGGTTGGTTTTTTTTCATTTTCTTTAAATAGGTCATTTAACCTACTTGAAAAATAGCAACAGCAATGCACCTTGCAGTTCAGCTTAACTACGTTGATAGTTCTTAACTCTGAGAAAATAATACCTTAATCCAGATCTGCCCTACAAAGATATGCTTTTTCCTTACCAGAGAGTAAGTATGTCACAAGGTAACAGCTGTTGGGAACTCCAAGTACCCTTTTTAATACACTGGTCTTCGATTTTGAAATGTGTAAAGTCAGTGCTAGGAAAGGAGGTGGGCTTCCTATTGTCCTTTTGGATCACCTTCAGGAAAAACTGGTCCTTCTTCCCTGAGAAAGTGCTGGTTGTGTTCACACTGCTTTTGTCAATGTAGTCACACTACTTGGCAGTTGGCTTTGACCTCCTCTGGACCTCATGTAGTACCCTGTGAGCTAAATAATTTTGTGTGAAGAAGAAAGGAGACCCAGGAGAAAACTAAAACATGTAGTGGGAATATTACAGGTGTTCAGGTCCCGAAATAAAGCAGGAAATAAAATTGACGGTATGGAAAATTTTATGGGAACTCATTGAAGTTAAAATTTTCCAAACATACTGCTTCTCTGCAGGCCAGCAAAGAGGTAGTGAACAGATTAATGAAAAAAAAACAGATTGCTGACTTCCAGTATGAAGCATTGTGGGTGGTACTGTACAAGACTTCAGCATCTAGAAGGAGGTCCACCTGTGATTCTCCTAAGCTACTGATAGTCTCTGGACAATTTCATTTTCATTCAGTCTCTATTAGTGGTACCCAGGCCAGGACTGGTTAATTTAAGCAGAGCTGATTATGGAGGCAAAAGCAAAATGGATATGTGGCAGGCCCCAGATACCTATTTAATATTTTTTGCCTTTCTGAAAACAAATATAAATAGCCAAATTAGTCTATAAGCCTACACTTCAGATCAAAAATGTACGTATCTGATATCATTAAAAATCTATAATTTGTTAGGCGATTGTAAAATTCTACTTTGAAATGTTCTGTCCCTTCTAAAACAAGGGTTATTTCTGAGGGGTACTATAACCATGAAATGATGCGGGTTTCTGCAAATTTCAAGCAATATCTTATAAAAATGTTCAGGTCTGCAAAGGGTTGGAAAAGTTTATGTAAAAGCAGAGCAATGTTTTTTGGCAACTCTAAGTGTTCTAGAAGTTGTTAATTTGTTTATAAGATGCAAAATTCTTATAGAGAAAGCATAATACTTCTATGATTGGACTTTATTTAAATGCCAATTCACCCTAAAGTCCTTTAAGTATACATAATACTTAAGTATATTTTACAATACCAAATGATCTATTCCATTAAAATAAAAATCTGCCTACCCTTTAATTTTCTAAAATTAGTTAAGGTGTAATATAATCTTAGTCTGCTACAAGAGATGCATAAAACACTGAACAATCTAAGTATCAGCAACATAAGAGTACTCATTTTTACCACACACTTTCAAAGATATTCAAAAGAAAAGAAAAGAAAATTCAAACATAGAGAAAATTATTTAATATGTCAACAACAAATCTGGCAAAATTCTAAAATTCTAACTCAAATAAAACAGGAAAGGCATTAGTTTTATAATAGTTCTGATTCCATTGTGTAATCTACATTATAGCTATAACCTTGTAGCAGGAGTTTTTATACAAGTTTTAGTAGGAAATGGAAAAGAAGATCTTGCAGAGCTGTCATATTTCCCCTGTAAACCTGGTTATGGAAGTGGAATGGCAATAACTGGACTCTGATCCTTCGTGCTAGTCTGTATAACCTTACTGACTCATCAAGAAACACTTGCTGTGCCATGGAAAATAAGGGAGTTTCACACTGCCTCCCATGCTGCAGAGAAGAAAGAAAGATAAATAAACCTCTGAGGCTGAAGTGAGGCACAGGGTTTGGAATAAAATGGTTACTAATTTTTCCCTTTTCCATGTTTTTTCCCTCAAGCTAAGGCTTGTCTCCTTTTTCAGTCAATGGAGGTCCTTTGGAAGGGTGTTTTGAGCATCTAGGTCTGAACTAACGTATCTCACTAAGCCAGATGAGGCAAACATCCTGCTGAACAACAATCCTCCTGCCAGCACAATATATTGCATGCTGATCTTTGTCTAGACTAGAGCATGTGCTAGTAAGTGAGGGACCCTGCAGATACTGTTCCAGTCTTTCTTTTCCTCTGAAGAAAAGTAGCACATGTCATTGCTTAAGCTCAGAAGGTATAAGTGAAGGCAAATTTCAAGGACTCATCAACTGATTGGTCCAGTGGCCTGTTCTTATTCTTCCATGTTGTGCATACTTACTGTGCTGTGTCCCATCTCCTGGATATTTTAGATGTCTCATTTCTAGTTAAGGTTTCACTTCCCAGACCCTCTATCATTTAGTGATGTCAATCAGTGAACACCATTTTGTTTTAGAGAAAAGAAGGGGACATAAGGCATCTAAAATTGATTTCTTTCCTTTTCTGTACATTCTTAAAGAGCTTCTTTACATTCTAAAAACCTCACGTGTCTTTTCATTTAACTTACTTTAGGCCTTTTTAAGGAACTTATAACAGTGCCCGTAACACAACTCTTTTATTTCTATTTCTGAGTGACAAATACTGGGTCAGTTACTTACTCTTATAGAGAGCAAGGCATTCAGTTAACCTTCTCCTGTATTATGTGGTGCATATCGGGGCTTGTCCTGCAATTTTCACAGATCAAAAATTTCCATGCATATTGATGAACATCTTGGGTTTGTGAGAAGTGAAGGATTTAGTTTCTCAGGTAAATGGAATAAGCAGCACTTTTTCTGCTATTTCATGAGGCTTTTTAGTTAAAAGAAACTCTCCCATTTTAGTCTTTCTTTGAGAAAACCAGACGATGGGTAATCTGCAGTTTCCAAAATTGAAAGTAAGTTTTTTATAAAGTACCATTTTTAAAGTACTGTGATTAGACTGAATGTTATTCTTAAATTGGTTCCTAATTTAACAAACAGTTCCTAAGGGAGAGTTTACAGGAAGAAAAGGATCAGTTAATAGCTGAAAAACAGAACACAAAGTAATAGAAACTGAATAAGCACCTGAGGACATGGACTTATGATCATGCTGTATGTGGACTTTCTTATTTCTAGTTTTGATTTAAAGCTGTAAAAATTAATCCTTTTTAGTTATAGCTAAAACAAAGACTAGAATTGGGATAGGTGGTAATAGAAACAAAACTGCAACTGGAAAAGCAACCCAACTCTGGATATAGAGATAGTCAGGAATTAACATATATAAGAAATTCAAAGACTGTTCAACATGGTAGAACACATAGGATGAGAAAAAAAATTTATAAGCTCCACCAAAAAATGTTGGTTTAGAAGAAAAAATGAGCAGAAAAGGCAAATTATCAGAGAAAGAATTATTCAGTTAAGTAGATTAGTAGGCATTTTAAGGGAAACTGATAGTCTTAAAACTTTGATTCTTCTTATGCATATCTTATTGTAAATATCTGCAATTCAGGGCTAAAAATCCAAAATATAGTGTCAAACCAAATAGAATTAAGTTACTTATATGAATTATGGAAAATTAATTTGATGGTAGAAGTACAAACTGCTGCACTGAGTAAGCTACAAATGCTAAATAAATGCTCAGAAACTTTTCTCTTTTTGTAGAGAAAAGTGGTATATAGGAAACATTTACAACAATAAAAATGAATCTCTGTGCAATAAATTTCAAGCTAGCTTGAACTTTATTTAGTCCCATACTTCATCCCTGCTCCAGTGAAGTCAACTGGAGCTTTGCCCTTGAATTTGACAGTAGCAAGCTAAGACTTTAGGCTTAGAAGTCTATATTGTAGACAGCATTATAGCTTGTTTACTCGCTGTCTACCAGCAAAATCAACACTGATGCTAGTAAGCATTCTTAAATTAAATAATTGCTTTCTGGGGCAGGGGGAATGTATGTTGTTTCCTTAAATCTGAAAGCACTTGGATATTTTGCCACTTTGTCTTTATTTATACGTTCCTAAGATGTCCTGAAAAAAATTGAACAGCTTGGCAAACTGCAGTAGCTCAGAATATTCATTTTACATTGTTTTCCTCTCAAAAATGTCTACCAACACACTTTTCTGGAATTTAATATAAAACCCTTGCTTGAATTTCACCTGATATTCTAGACACTAAATGCAAAATTAATGTTTATACAGCAAAATATTTCTGCTTATGTGTTTGTGTTGTGTGTGTGCATCCCTAAAAATATATATGCTTGCAAATATGTATATATTTTTTTCTGTATGAAATAGAGGAGTTTTAAAGCACTTATAAAATGTGTAGCAAAATGGTGTTTCAGTAATGTTTCTCCACCTTTTTCATTTCATACCTTACTGTCACCAGTTTCTGCTCCAGCCCCAGGGTTCATTACTGACTCCTTGCTTTCTCTCTTAATTTCTTTGCCTCACACTGTTGCCAGAAGCTCCAACAATGTTGGCCAAATGCCCAAACCAATAATCTAAGTTGAACTCTGCTGTCATAGTCTAAAGCTACAGGGATATCTCAGCACCATGCTCTTTAGGGCTTGTGGTTCCCAGTAAACGTAGTCCAGAGTCAAGCTGGCCTATCACAGAGCCAGAAATGACTGAGAGAGATTATTTGTGCTCTAAACCATGCTGTGTCTTGTTTGGAACATAATTATGCTTAAGTACTGACAGATATCACACTGTTTGAAGACTGATTAAAAAAATGCAGTAAAAAAATCCAAAAGTTTTTTCTTGCATTTTTAACTCAGCCACAATAATGTTATCATAAACATTAACTGCATACCAAGAGTTTGAAAACATCCTACTTTTTACATTAAATTAAACATGTAAATTAGTAAGCTGTATACTCATTTTGGTGTCAGGCTTTTTCATAATTTCCATAATATTCTTATGTACTGAAAACCTTAAAGAACAAAAGAGCAAAACACATTTAAAGAATATAAATGTGATGTTCAGTGCAATGTCATTTGGATTAACAGATCCAGATGTACGACTATTGGAATAAAAGCATCTAACATTTTAACTCTGAATTTGTTTCTGTCTCAGTAAGCATGAAGCATTATTTTTGTTTAGACGTTGTTATATCCCTGAGAAGTAACTAAAAAGTAATCCCTATCCTAAAAATACTATACGTTCTGCTTTACTTCACTTTCAAGAACATCTTTTATAAATCCTCTAAGCACTGTCTCAGTGCTCCAAGGGAGAACACTCTAAAAGATATAGAATACAAAACATGAACAGTATCTCAAAAAATGTATATTGTGTCAAGGCCTTGCAGTCTGAAATTTTATATTGTAACTACGTAACTCATCCTATCTGTTAATTCAAATAAAGTACTGCAGAACTCTGCAGTAAGACAGAGACACTAATAAGCACATTTTAGTATATTTTTCTTTTTTTTTTTTTAACAAATCAAACCTTTCTAAACCTGAAAGTTTTAAAAAACTATTAAAATTACTGAAATTTTGTTCTAACTTTCAAATTATGCAAGATCAAAATAAATAATGATGATTCTTAGATTGATTCTTTATTTCCAATTACAATAAAGAAGAGGGAAGAAGATACAGTGGAATTGAAGAGTTGTAGCAGAAAAGAGCTTTATACAGTTACTCAAATATTTTACTGAGGACAAAAAATTTGAATTTCCCCTTGGTGAAAGTAAGTTGGGCCAATAAAGCTTTGCAATTTGAGTCTCGTTACTTACTAGCCAAAAGGGATGGATAATGTTTGCAGGGCTGACACTTGCAGAATTCTTCCTTCTGGGGACTCAGGCTTCATTGTGTTTTGGATCACCTGGTGATGGTTGCAGTGTTGAGAAAATATATTTCCACATGGATTGAAAAATGAAGGGAGCCTTACCTTGTCCAGTTCCATACAACCACCAGTGTTTGCTTGGCTCCCAGAACCATGTTCAGTGAAAAAAACCTCTCTCTTCCTGAAGGCAGATATACTTCCAAATTTTTGTTTATGTACATGTACATGTAATCCAAAAATGTTCATTTGTTCATTCAAAGGAATCACCTTCCAGTAGGACAGAAAACACACAGCAAGACAGAAACTTAGCAACAGCAAGTTGTAATTTAAGGACTGCTGTTGGTATCAGTCCATGAAATAGACTGACATTACTGAGTCATTCTTTCTCTCTTTCTACGCCTGTCCCAAATCCATTCAATACCTATCCTTGCTGCTCTAAAACAATCAACTATTATGAAATTTAAGTGCTATACTGATGATTTAGGATTCTCGGTTACTTTGCTGTCTGATGCTTGAATACTGTCAAACTCTAAAAATCAGGTGTCTTTTAATGTTGGGCCTCAAATGATGAAGGGTTTGCAAAAAATAACCTCTCATGCCTGGTTTATGTCTAATAGTGTAGAAGATAGCTGGGACTCAGCCTCAGCTATTTCTTGAGATGTCTTCTCGATGACCATTTCACTTTCTGGGACTCAAAGTGTATGTGGTTGAGAAGCTGCAGAACAGCTGTACCCAAGGCCCACTTGCTGCAAGGAAAGATAACAAGGTTAATAAGTGAATCACTATGCAATAACAGAGAAAAAGTGGATTAAGAGTGGTGGTGGGCATAAAAGGAGACGAGCCTGGAGGGGAGATCGATCATCAAACAAAAGGGTTGAGCTGTCTGAAGTGCTGCCTTCTGAGTGAAAGCGTGTTTACTGTGTGGCCATGTCACATCACTGCAGGGGGGATCATATGGAGCTGTGGGAGATCAGGATGCATCTAATACGTTTTGCCTTAGTAAATGAGGGGATAGTAACTTAGAATGGTATCCAAAATGACAACAGTAAATCGCTTGAGTAGCAAATTATTTTCAAATTACTGTAGGGTAAAGTAGTTTTAATTAGGGGACAGAAGAATTTATATTGTTCCATAAATATTCAGAACATGAAACATGCATTTTGATGCATTCTCCACCATTATGACGCTCCTGCTCCACTTTCAGTTACTGCGTATCAGTATAGGTCCACTGATATGTAAGAAGGCACACAGAAGTATTCCAGGCAAAGATCTTTCCCTGTAGTTTGTAACACTTAAATGCAGTTTCATTCTGTCAAATGTAAACTTTTTAGATGCCAGGAGGAAATTTAACATAGCTCAAATAATGAATGAATATTTTGAAATGTAATTTCATATAAACCTTATGATACCTTCCCTATAAAGAATTTTAGAACTGATAATGACCTTTTGGTAACTTGACTGCAGTGGGTGCAGATATGAGCGCATGGAACAGCTCGGCTGACAGACATGGGAGGGCCCCCATTCTCAAAAGAGAGATGCTGACTAATGCATGTGAGAAAGAAACTGCTGCAGTAAATATAGATTAAAAAGACATGTGGATGTCATCATACTGGTACATAGTATGGGTTTAGGCTAATTGAAACCCAGCTAAGATGATTTAAACTAACCTGTCTGGCTTCATCCTAAAATGGATTAAGAGCGTTTCAAAAACCTACTAATGACATCCAGCTATTAATCCACTTGAGCTGACAGGTTAGTATCAACCAATTTTGTACCACAACGTATTAATGGAGAACTCCAAATCCTTGTGATTATTGACTTAATTGGATAAAAACAGTATATCAGATGTTCTGGGAGCAATTTTTTAGACCTCAATGAATCACAAGGCATGGGTAGCGTGGGCAAAAGCAGCTACCATATTGAAGAACTGCATGTACCTATTAAAAATAATTTATTTACTCTGCACAGACAAATACTATTACAGAAAGACTTTTTTTGTCTGATACTTGAAACATAGGTTGTGCTTTTATTTTTTAGCAATCAGTCCTAAAGATTATTTAGTGCAAGAGGTTGCTTTAGTAAATAATTAAGGATAAAGCAGCATCTAAGTAACAAATTAATTTGACTAACAAATCAACTGAAAGAAGCAAACTCATGTGAATAATTCTGTCTATGTAAGGACTTAATAAGATTTGTGGTGTATCAAAAAAAGGGTAACAGTGCCTTATCTTGTCATCTGTAACATGAAATTCATAAAGTCATTAATTCAAAATTACTAATGAACACATACAAAAAAATTCAACAATATGTAACTTTTTTTTAAAGGATCCTAAAAAAAATTGTGCAAGTGATATGTTATTTTTAAGTACAAGTCCATAACAGCAGCAATGAATATGTGCACTAACTCACAGAGAGTATATAAACTCACTTATTCATCTGAAATATCATGGACAGGCTTAGATAAGAATTTCAAATAATACCATTTAAGCAATTACTGTAGATGATATTTCACCTGACAAACGAGCAAAACCAGAAAGACCATAGCATTCCAGCTTGAATGGCTCTGGCAGCACTGAGTCCTTGCCTTTCCCTGAGCATCCCCCAGGCCCATGGGGGACCCAAGCAGGGACTCCTCTCATCTGCCCACGGCCCAGCCCTCAGGGCTGCCCAGAGCAGAGCAGCAGGGGCTGGAACAGGCAGTGAGTGTCAGACATCTGTGGAAAGCCCCAGTGTTACAACCACCCAGGGAGCAGCCAGGCTGCATGGCACCTTTAGGCACCTTGGCAAAAATATCTTACTAATATATTGCTACCAATTATAATACATCTTTTAGGAAAAGAATAATTTTTAATTGTTGTAATGAAAAATTTACTTAAATGTTGGGAAAAATATGTATTAATTGGTAATACAATAATTATGCTCTGCGTATGAGTTGGTTTGCTATTAATTTGCATCTACGTATATTCATAGAAGATACTTACTGAGCAACAAGGGTAAGAAACAGAGATCATAAGATACTGCAAGGTTTTAAAACATAATCTAAGCAGGCTTTAGGCTCCTACATCCAGTACCAGGGTAATGGGCACACTAATGATTTGTAGGTACTGCTGAACAGAAATGCACTAAAAAGAAAGAGCAGATCGTTCTTCTAGCACTTTCCAATAGCTATGTGGATTTCATGAACATTTTCAGCCAGTTCAACTCGAAACTAATACAGTTATAAACCTATTAGAATTCTCTGACAGTGTTACTTTTTTTAAAATATATTTTACTTAGTTGACAAAACTGACTTTCAGATTACAAAACTAATACTGTATCCTATTGATGGCCAAGAAATTTGAAAAATAATTAAGAAGCCAGATAACTTTAATGGCTTAGGTAGTAAACCAAAATCTTGGGAGACAAAAAATGTAAAAATGCATTAAGTTTGACAACAAAACAAATCAATAACTTTAACTTGAACAAGCAGTATTTCTGTGATATATTTGTATGTTAGGACATTGCATACATTGCTGGAATGGTAGAACATTGGCAGCACTCTACCTTCCACAAAGCATAAAAGAGGGAAAAATAGCAAGAAAGGCTGGGTAGAAAATTAAATGATTGTTTATGAGCTGAAGCCTCTGATGCAGGTAAGATATGTTATCAAAAACCAGCTTCAATCAAAAATTGTTCCTGCAGTTGCTTTGTAGCTCTCCACCCTTAGTGATTTGTAAATTATGATGGAGATTGTCAAAAAAAAAAAGATTAAATATTGCAGTGTTCCACTGACATAGATTAAGACTTAAATGCAAGCAGTGAGTTTATTGATGAGATTTACACTTGATTAAGTTCCTTAAACTAACTAAAAGGGAATCAGGTTTTTCATAATTTAAAAAGCTTTCATATAAAAAAAATTAATATTATTTTTTCAAAAAATGAAACAGTCTTGTTGTTCAACTGTACTATTATTGAGGAAAGCCAATAAATGCAATCTTAGTATGCTCAAAGTAATTAATTAAAAAAAAAAAAAAAATTCTCTGTAGGAGTTTTCCAATTCTGCACTTCTGATGAGCTTTTATAATTCATGTGCCTCTGCCACCTTTTGTTTGGTTTATAACCAGATAGCTCTAAGGCCCTTGCCACCCATTCATTTTCAAAGCTTTCAAAGCTTAAATATGCTAGAAGGAAAATATTTTGAACAGTGATTCTTTAAAGGTTTCTCCATGGTAGAGAAAATTCAGACCCTTATGCTAAACATCAAGTATCCAAAAAAGGAAACAGTAATTTCTATCTCTGATTTGGAGACACAACAGGCCATGAATACAGACAGAGCAAAAAGTTTTGCAAAATATCATAAAAATTTATCAAAATGTTCCACAGGCTGACAAAAATTTATCAAACTACTCTCATCCAGATGGTCATCTTATACACTGCTTCTGCTTCCATTTGTAATTTTAAAATACAAAAATTATATTGGCAAGAAGAAGCCAATCCTTGCAGTACTTGAGCTCTCTCTTTGAGTCGTGAAGAAGACTACTCTCCAGTATGGTTTACAGAGACTGTCAAAGCTATCTGATATGGCTGCAAATTATTTGTGTTTCATTTTTTTTTGCTAATCTGTTCACTTCCTAGGATCATAGCTATATCCCAGAGGAGAGTTTCATTATTTTTAAAGGGGACTGGGGAGGGCCAGCCTTTAAAATGGCTTTTAGGAAAGCAAACGCAACTCATCTAAAAGTATTAGGGTGTCCTTGTGAAAATGCAAATTTCCATTAAAAGTTATCTAAATAAATAAGTAAACATATGCACTTCTATAGAGAAAAATCAAAGTAAAAAGTTAGATAAAAGGAGATTAAAAATATAAAAATGAAAATTACTTTGTCATCCAAACGATGATGAAGTTTTAAAGAAAGTACAAAAAGTCAGTTCATAGAACACTTCCAAAAAACCACAGTGTAACTCAAGCCAACAAAAATAAAGTTGTTGAATATGAATGGTTAATAATCTGATAAAATCAGAGATAAGGTTACATTATTATAACAAGATTCCATGCTATTTCTCAACTAGCAGTTCAGAAGTAATACAGCAGTGAATTGTGCATGAACATCCATATTAAAAAAGAAATTTAGAATCCGTATGGCATAAATGTATTTTTATGTATTTGGGAGATAACAGGCTTGCAGGTAACACCCCCAGTATCCTGGAAGACATGTAAAATGTTTTGAACTTGTCACACATGGGCAGCCACTTCTCCAGCAGTTCCTCTTCCTGTGGTTCCAGAGCTGTAATTTGGTCACTGCCAGATAAAGGTCTGTAGTTGTAGAAGCAAAGTTTGAGTCCACAAACTCTTATTCACAATAGTAAAATCCTTAATGTCAGTGAAGGTATTTATCTGATGGAGCGATGGAATGACAGATATCCCTGGTCACTTTCAGCAATTATAATTAAATATCTGTAATAACAGGATGGAAAGTCATAACAGATGCCTCCCTGTTATTTTTTCATGACTCACAAATTCTCATTTAGTTGCAAGCAGCATCTTTACTGTACAAATTACAAATAACAGCATTTAAATGCTAGAGCAGATGATAATAACATTTCTTTCCATTACCAAGCAGTGTAAGTGCTCTCACTGCTATATACAAATTGTCTTTACTCCAAGGAGTTTGCACTCCTCATCACAAATGACAGATAATAATTTGGAAGACATTCTGATGGACCCACTGACACCGATGGGGAGAATGACATTTGAAACCTGTGAGATTAATTTTCCAGCCTAGATGTTGTCTCAATTTGTTTCTTCATTCCATTACCCTGCCACCCCCCCAATTTGTTAATGTATCAAAAAGATTTTGCAGAAAATTCCATGTTATAGTAAGGATGTGAACAAAAAGTGACATATTTTTTTAATAATTTTCCTTCTCTTGCAGTTTATTCTTTGTTATGGTTCACTCACACAGCTGGGACACATTCAAATAACATACTTATAATACGATACGCATACCCAAGGGAAGAAATATTTATTAAAAATACACCAAAAGATTAATTAAAGCACTTTCAATTCAGAAAATCCATGATAAAATATCTAATGTGAAACATTAGCAGAAATATAGAATGAAAAATTAGGAACAGGATGAGACAACAGAAAATAAGGGTGACAAAGTTTGGAAGCTTACAGGTCATGGAAGGCACAAAGGCAACATACTCACTTGTTATACCTCAGTGAGAGTATAGCCTTCAGCACTGATGAGTAGAAGATAAAAACTGCCAAAGAAACTTCCCAAAAGAAAAACAATTATCATTAGGAATTTTACTGTTATTCTGAAGCAGCTGACTGCTGGAAAATGTAGCTGTAAAAAATAAAATGTATCTTCAATCCTTCATTTGCCTAAGCTTGTATGAAATGAGAAACTTCAACTTTCATAGCAGTTACACATGTCAAGTCTTTTTATTTGATGCAAGCCAAAATTGCCCTTGTCTTCTAAATGCCAGGATTTTTATGTACCTAAGGTGCATGCTGTAATGTGAAAGAGCTTGTGTCTCCTGCCCATGCAAGATGAAAGCTGCAGAGTCATGCTATGCTGCTCTGGGAATTTCATGCAGCAGTCATGCCGTGAATAATGGAGGTGAAAGGATCTGGTTCATATAGAGGGCATATGTGAGCTCACTCTCAGAGCCTGCCACTCTCAGGGAATCCTCTTGTGAGCTCTGAGGTGGAGTTTCGAGGGCCCCTGAGTGGCCCACTACGCTCTGTATAGTCTGAGTGGTCAGGAGATGTTGTCCTCAGGGAACTTGTGGGAATGCTGTAGTGGGGCACAGTAGATGCAGTCACCAGATCTCAACACAATAACCAGCGGCTGCACGTCACGCTGACTTGCTATTCACAGCTTGATGAAAAGGCCTAGTGACAGACAAGGCAAGCCTGTGACCACCTTCCTCCATGTTAGTTTATATGCCAGCTTGCTATTTTGGTCTGCTGCTGTAACCAGACAGCACTCATCTCTTCATTCTTTCACATGCTCTCTGACCATGAAATAAAAAAACATGATGTACCTAAAAAATGATAAGTCTTGCAGATAATATAAAATACTTTTCTCTTCCAGGGAAAGGTGGCCTCCATTGATATTTTCAGCTACTTCATTTTCTTTGTCTAACAATCTCAGTCACTTCTCACCATGAATTTGTACACAAGACCGTGTGTAACACTGTTGTTTTTATGTCCATATGTAGACTAGTGAAGAAAACTCTAACTGACACTAATAATTTCTATTTGTCTAGAAAAGCTTATTTTAAATCCCTTTTGGATGGCTGTCTATAAGCTACTGCATTAAGGAAAACTTCAGTGCTTCTACTTTATTCTGCCTGTTTCTTTGGTGCTATTCAAAGTCTCAATGAAAAGCCCCTCTTGCAGCTCTGCAGTTAAAACAACAAAGCACTGCCTATGTTTCTTCTTTAACACAGCTCTAAGGATTTATTCTTTGCTCCTTTATTCTTCCTTTTTCTGAAGTTTTCTTGTCCTTTTCCCCTTTAAAATCTCTTTATCTAAAGCTGAATTAGTTTTCGCAGCTGGTTGGCAAACTGCCATAGTTTTCTGCTCTGACACTTATTTGTCAATTTCCAGTTGCCTTCAAACTTTTTACTTTTCTTAGATTCTATTTCTTTTTCCTCCTTCAGACATTCACTGGCTCAAGTTTTAGTCATTTTAATAGAAAAGCAAAAAAAAATTCTTCCCAGGAGGGAGAAAAGGAGCCATTCTCTATGTTGACAAAGGGAAAATAAAAATATTATGAAATTTACCCATTGAAGACATCCAAATTGCAAATTTTATGCTTTTTATAAATATTTATAATTTGATCTTACTTTCAAGAAAGGAGTAGGCATATCTGCTACTGTATTTATGCTCTGACCTAAGAGACAAGAAATTTGTAGATCTTTTTCACAGGTTACTATTTTGCTTTATTCCATCTTAGTTCATTGTAGTTTTAAAACACTAGAGATTAAAGATTTATTTATTTATTTTTAATATTCTGCAGCCTAATTTCTTAGCTAAGGGTATATATAAAATTGCTAAGCTATATCTTAGGTGTCTGCTAACAAACTTCTTAAAACAATTTGTCAACCTTTATTTACGATACACTATAGAGTAATACATTTTAATGAGAAATAATAAGAAAATTTTGATTTGCATTAGTCTTTGGAACTTAACAGAATTTCTTCTCTTATTCACTGTTTACTATGGTTGGTGTGTTTCAAGCATCTCATAGGCTGTTGTTCCAGCAGAGAGAGAAATAGGAAGAGAGCCTATGAAAAAGACTTTGAACATCAGTATAGGAGTTTATGTAGGCACTGTGCAGCCATTAATCTGCCCACTCAAATAATAAGAATAGAGTATTTAGCAAAACTGACAAGGAGTAAGTGCCCAAATATAACACCTTTATTTTCTGTTCTTTAGTGTTCAGCTTTTAATCTCTTCAGCATGAGGAAAAGGCGGCAAAAATCGTCACCACCAGACTGAGCCCTTTCTTTCGGATGTGGCTACTATAGAATTATTATTACAATTGCTGTTAATAATAATTACTATGTTAATTATAATTTACAATTATATGGACACTTCACCTTCACTTTCTTTGGAAGTGGAATAGAGTATTTCTTATGCTCCCAGAATGCAAATTGTAGGTATTTTTACCATCCCTATAGCCACAGCTTGCTGGAGTGGGCTAGAGCGCTGCACACATTGTCACATCTTGGTAGATTGAGTAGAGTTAAAGCAGATGAAAAGAAAGGCCATATCTAAAGAAGAGAAAACAGTGTTACAGCATTCACAGCTTTCTTATATGTGAGGTCCTAGAAATTGGCTCAACTAACTGTGAAGTGGTGAATACTGGCAGCAGCTGTCCAGTAAGTGGAAGCATAAGTAATGATTACCCTTGTGGTCTGAGTTACTGCAGGACACGTCCCAGCTGACTTCAATTGTTAAAAGTTACAGCCTAATTAAACCTTACTGCTTGCATCAAGTATTTCTTCCTAGGTATCTGGGCCAATGTCTTGTGTGTCTGTCATTATTTGTTCACTGCTTTTCTACTTCTACACATACAGCCTTTTTCCTTTTAATTTCTCCTAGTGCTGTGCTATTTTTAAAGTTAGAATAACTTAAAATTGGCCATTTTAGAAAAGAACTGAGCTTATTCATAAAAATTAATATTAAGCTTGCACTTAGTGCATCCTAAGTGTTATTAGATATTCAAAATACTAACTTCAGAGCAATACTGCATTATTTCATTCCACTGTAGAGAGGCAAAGCCATTGTTTCAACAAGTTTGTTTTTTAAAAAAACATACTAAGTGTTTAGAACAAGCTTTGACTGGTGTCAATATTTTTTTAAGTTTTGTCATCATATAGTCGATTAAATGAACTTAATACATCAGCAAACATCACAGTAAATCAGTATGAAATTAGGATAAAGAGATTTAAAACACTCAGATACTTTGAAATAACTTTAAATGGTCTTACAAAAAATGAGTGTATTCAGAGTGGGAAGTATTGCCTTTAAATAAGAAGTCTGAAAAAAATTAATAGAAATTGTTCTCATTTGGATTTTTTAAAAGTCTTAGTGTAAAACACAGTTCTCTGATATATTAATTTTACTTTATTTCAACTTAGTATTTAATTTAGGTTTAAATAATTAGGAAAACACATGTAAGTTTGAGACTGTTGAAGCCCTAAGTATATTAGTTCGTATTTTATGATTTTTGTTTTGGTTTTTTTTTTTTTTTTTTGTAGGCTTGAAGATATTCAATGATCTGTTGTTTTACGAATTTAAGATTTAATTTCATCCACACATGCAATACCCTGATCATCTGGCTGAGTTGTTTTCTGTGGAAAGAGCAGAAGACCACGATCTAGTCAAAGTTGGTGTCACAATATTTTGGTTTGGGGCAGTGGGGAATGTAAACTCTCTAAGTTTAATAGTGAACAGCTGTAATATGGATAAGATCTGAGTGCTCTAGCTTGCTGTCCTAATATCATAGAATCATAGGACCTTAAGGGTTGGAAGGGACCTTAAAGATCATCTAGGCCCACTCCCCATCAAGGGGAGGAACACCTGTCACTACACCAGATTGTTCAAGCTCTTATCTAACCTATCCTTTTAATGTATTATTTTTCAAGTAATTTTGTATCTATTTTCCTTAACATGAAACTGCAAAAATGAAGACTCAGAAATAATTTTTTTGGGTTTAAGAAAAGTGTATCAACAAGTACTAGGTTGATAATATCTGTGTTTATTTAATTTCTCCATCCAAACTCAGTTTCTTTTTGTCCTTGCTCTGGTCTTCATACTCCTATCTCTTTAATTGTTTCTTTAGCAATCTTTCCTAAGTTTCCTCATCCCAGTTTGTCTTAAAATGCCACTTTTTTCTCTGCTTAATCTGTCCTTCACCTGCTCTTTGTTAAGTTTATCCAGTTTGTTCTTATTTCAGAATTTTATAGGTCAGCTGACTACAGTCATTTTGCTAACCCATTCCATCTCTCCTCTTTCACTTTCCAACCCCCCAGCATTCTTACTCCATTACTCTGTCTTCAGTCTCACATTTTTTACCCCAGATGATCACATTTCTCCTCTTCCCAGATTTAGTCAACAGATTTCTTAGCTTTTATTTGCAAATTCCCATATAGTTGGTTAATTCTTGAAGGATGATTGACTACAGCCAGAGAAGCCACTATGAAACTGGGAACTTTCTAGAAAAATCAGTTAATTGGTCTCCCCAAACTTGGTGTGATGTTTTTGTATCTATTTTAGTGGGAGGAAAAAAATAAGGCCAAAAAAAGAAAAAAAGAGCAGTCTTAAGACATTCCTACTGTTATTCTGTTGATAGCAGAAATAATTCTGGAATTTACAGATGCCAAGAAAAATATCCAAACACATATAAAAGTATCAACAAAACACTGTCAGCAGAGGGAGTCTCTAAAAGATGTAATATCATCTAGGAATGTTTTCCAGATTTTGAAATATCACATACTAAAAGTGTCTTCCTGCCAAAGTACTGCTCTAAAATATTAACATTACTTCCAGTTTTTACTCCCTAGACAACATTTCCAATGAAGAAAGTAGCTTCTCTGAGTCCCTTTTTTCTGCCTCCCATTCTGAAGTAGCCCAACCTGAACATACTAACAAAGTCTTTTGTTTTGTCTAATCAACTCACAGCTTATAAGAAGCCATCAGCATGCCTGAGAACCATTTAGAATATAGATTTCTCAGTGTATATTTCTGCATTATCTGGGACAAAACCAGATAGACAAAAAATAAGATTAGCTCTTCTGTTAGAAGTGGGACTCTGACCTCTTGCCAAGCTCAGGTGGGAAGGAAGGTCCTGTAGAAGACAGGGCAGAGAAAGAGAGAGGAACTCCTGGAAAAATCTGGGTTTGAGAAAGAAGCATGTACGCAACTTACTGAATGTTTTTACTTCATCTGAGCTCAAAGATTACAGAATTATCTACTAGGAAAAAGGAGGGTTGAACATTGTGTTGTATCTTTCTCAGAAAGGTTATAAGTTCATTTAGAGTAAGAGAAGTTGAGATAATGGCTGGTTTAGGGCCAAACCATTTGGCTGTTAGTGGAAACACAACATTTTCTATCTGAAATAAAGCACTGATAAGACAACATCTACTCCCATATGAGAATGTTTCAAATGAACTAGCTAAGTAATTTATGCTCAGAAGTCTCAAAGGAACTAATGAATCATTGCCAATTTTTAATTTATCTTGGAAAACTGGGAAAGAGTGAGATTTGCAAAAATTGTCCTATTATTTAGAAAGGCATATAACATGGAATAAGAAATTAACTATCCTACCCATAATTTCAGGTATATAATGGATTTGTTAATTAATAACTTTGCTGGTAACGAACTAGAGATTATAATTATAATTACTACTAGTCATATTGTCCTTTTTATTTGCATTTTTTGTTTTGTGACATCTCTCTGTTTAGTTCTGGTTTTGATTAGGGTATGGGATGGTAAACAATGTATGTACACCTAGATTTAATTCACTTACTAGATGTAGTAAAAGCTTTTTGAATCAAATACTTGCACATTATGAAATTGATAGGTGTGATGTAGTAGGATTAGAAACTGTTTTGATATTGATATCCAGGATCTTTTAGATATCTTACTTTGTTTCAGTTCTAACCTCTCTCTGCCTATATTTTATAGCCCTGGTTTCTAGATCCTTGAAGGGCATGAACAAAGAAAACGTTTTCATAAATTGTATGCAAAAGTAATTAAAAAAAAAAAAAAGTTTGGATTTGTTACATGATAATTCTTATTTCCACAAAGAAAAAGGGAACTCAGGGGTGAACATTATGAAAGTTGCTAAAAAGAAGCTAGCTTTATCACTGTATATTGTATACAGATTGAAAATAATTATATATATAATAATTTAATTACTAAATTATTAGACTGATAGGCTAATAAAATGCAGTGGATGGTTACAATCATGGTAATCCAAATCAAGTGATTTAAATTGTTAAGAAATTGATTTAATATGCCCAACTGAAGAGGAATATGTCATGAATTCATGAAGGCAGTTTGTATCTACAGGATATCAAAGCTATTTTTAAATAACAATGACTAGAACTAGATTTTAAGTATTACCATAGATCACATGATCAGTCTGAGCTTTCAGTGCTCCTGTGAAAAGAGAGCTAACAAAATCTTTGAATGGATGATAAAGGGGAGTGAAGATGAGCAATGCTGGGGAACATATGCAAAAAAACCCCAAGCCACCAAGAACCACCAACCTCCCTTTTCTCCCACCCCCCCAACAAAACCCCAAATAACTCCCCAAAAAACCCAACAAACCAAATCAAAGCAGCCCCAAAACCAAGATTACAGAACTGTGAATCTTGCATTACAGTGTGAGATGTAAGTAATTAAATTTATCTGGTGTATTGAAGGGAAGTTTAAGATGGGTTGAAAAATGAGTATAAGTGTTTAAATGTGGGACTTTTATCTGACAGAACTGAGCTTTTTGATCATGCAGTCAGAAACAGAACACAAAATAATTACTGGGAATTGAAGTCAGGATAATTCTTCTAGAAATGATACATGAAATTATTGGAAGGCTTGGAATGGTTATGGTTTCCTTAAAGCAGAATGAGATGCAATTTCCAACTTGTGGAAGACATTCTACTATGGAGACTGTAGAGGGCTACCCTGAATAATTATGATGTCCTTTCTGGTCTTTGAGGATAAGACTCAGAACCCATTATGCTTTTGGGCTTATAAGGAAAAGTAGAGAATTTTAAAGTTGTAGCAGACTTTATTCCTCTCCACAATCTCATCTGCGCACCTCAGAGCAGCACACTATATATAATAATATCTCATAATGTGAAGTCAAGAGGTTTTGTTTCACTTAATACATATCTGCATTAACGTGTTGTGGTTGAAGATTTTTGATGTTTTTTCTCTCCTCTAGGGGATAGAATTGGTGATGTTTAGAGAAAACACAGTTTTCTCTAAAACACTGACCACAGTTTTCTCTAAACTGACCACAGTTATGATAGTATGAAAAAAATAACTGAAAGTCATTGTTTTCTTCAGTTCACTTTGCAAAAATTTCTGCCCAGCTTGCTTTGCAGAGCACTGTGGAGTTCTACGTTCCTTCTAACCATGGAGACAGTTCACTAGTCATATCAAATCTAATTTATTATCTTGTCTTTAGGAAGCTCGGTGATTCCTAATTGTTTACTCAGGATATATCCATGAGGGTTTTTGTCTTAGCTAGACAAAATATAGTGCAAAATTTGATGAGCTGTGATGTTGGGCACATAATTATTTTTTGGCAAGTATAAAGCATATTAAAATATGTAAATCAAATGGGTAATCAATAAGCATCATTAGGAGCAAACATATACACATGGACATATGCAATAAGAAGGTAAGCAGATATATTCTAGAATTATATTATAAGATTATTCACCTATAAGGAAAGGCTGAGAGAACTGGGTTTGTTCAGCCAGTGAAAGAGAAGGCTTTGGGGTGACCTAATTATGGCCTTCCAGTACCTGAATGGAGAAGGATATTTTACAAGAGCATGACAGGACAAGGAGGAATGGTTTAAACTGAGGGTAGGTTTAGATTAGATAGTAAGAAAAAAGAAAAAAAAAAAGATTTGCTGTGAGGGTGGTGAGGCACTGCAAAAGGCTGCCCAGAGAAGCTGTGGATGCCCCACCCCTGTAAGTGTGTAAGGCCAGGCTGGATGGGGCTCTGAATAACCCAATCTAGTGGAAGATGTCCCTGTCCACTGCAGGGGACTGGAACCAGCTGATGTTTTAAGGCTCCTTCCAACCCAGGCCATTCTATGATTCTATGATTATTTCACACAAGATGTTGTTTACTGGTTTTTAATGATAAGACTTTGAGTATCTTTTTATGAGATTTCCTTTGTTGTGATATGATTACTTCTGCACATCTATAGGTAAACTACAAAAATGTTTCTTAAAAAATGTTTGACAACTCAGTTCTCAAATATCAAAGAAAGAGACCAATAGACATGACAGAGGAATTCAATGCCAATGCAGAAACACCTTTTTGTTTGGGAACTTCTTCCTCTTTTTTCTTTTTGAAATGTAGATTATCTCTCCTGGCCCTTAATGACATGTAGAAATTGAAACAATAGAAAAGAATAGCAGTCCACCAAAAACTATTTTTCAGCTGCTAATAATCAAGAACCAGTTCCTTCAGGAAAGTACCACTAGTCAATCATATGGTGATATCCACAGAGGGATCCTCTCATAATCTTAGACAGCAATTGTTTTGGAACATGAAGTGAGATGTTTCATATTATTTATGATTCTGGACACTACCATATAAATTCTTATAATAGAAAAGCATATCAGTAATCTCTTTGAAATGCTTTCAGTTCAAGTTCTTCAGATCAAGTCTTGACCCCATTTAATATTAGAGGCTCTAGAGAGTATGATTATGTCTTACATCATAAAGTCTAGTTACTGCTGTTTCCTTGCTAGCCTTACTGGACAACAGACATGACATTGAACAGCAGGGGCAACCTATTGCTCAGTTGCCTATTCTGGCCTCTGTATTTGTTTCCAAACAGTGAGAGAACAAGAGGGATATTTTTCGAGATCTACTCTAGCACCTGTTACCTAAGTCATAAAGTCATAGGAAGTCCAACAGACTGCCCTTTCCCACCCTTATTAATCAACCTTGTGTGGCAAGAATCACAGAATCACAGAATAATCTGACTTAGAATTTGAACTTGTTGATCCTTGCAGGTCCTTTCCAAGTAAATGGCCCATACAGGAATTGAACCCATGCTTTGTTTAGCTGTTGCCATGAATATGTCTTTTAAACACAACTGAAACTTTAGGATGTAATATATAGTAGAGGATGGAAACTGAATTTTTGTTGTCTTTGTCTTTTTTTTCTCTGATGTACAGTTTATATTCTCAACCATGTTCATTTGGTGGCAGTTTTTTAAGCAGTTCTTTATTTAAGGTGTTAAAATTATTTTATCTTTGTGTGGCACATAAAGTGTTATTTTCCACATAGGGAGATTGTTGTTCCCTGTGACACATCAATGAATAGTATCTTAGTCTACTGTAGACCTGATGAAATACTTGCAAGATGCAGGAAGGATAATAGTGGTGTCAGCTGCAAAAGATCAGGAAGTACAACTTGGTTTGATGACTTTGCATGAACAGACTTTAAATTTAATTTCCTCTTTCACCAGGCTGCCATCAAGAATTCCTGATTGCTTAAGCACCCATTAAAACCTCTTTAACACTATATTTTAGTCATGCCAAAGCAATTGCTACACCTTCTTGGAGAAAATTAAGATTATTATACCTACTAACACTTTTATCCAGACATCATATATTATTATAAAGATTTATTATTTATTATTATTATAAAGATTTCATAACTAAGCAATAACATCTGATTCTGTGAAATATGAATTTAGGATTGTTTATCCCAAGCATAGCACTGATAAATTACATTACTTTCCTGACTCCTTAATTTCTACTAGAAAATGGATTTTCAAACAAGAAAAGTGCAATGGTTTAACTTATCCTTTCTTTTTCCCTTAGCATTTCAAGTACCATAATACTGTTTAGTATTATTATCTAAAGGTTCTCCTTGGTGCTGCCAAACAATTGGACAAGAGGCAATGGGCAGAAACTGATGCACAGGAAGTTCCACCTGAATGTGAGGAAGAACTTCTATTCTGTGAGGGTGACACAGCACTGGAACTGGTTGCCCAGAGAGGCTGTGGAGTCTCCCTCACTGGAGATATTCAAGAACCATCCGGATGCAATCCTGTGCCACGTGCTCTAGGATGGCCCTGCTTGAGCAGGGAGGTTGGACCAGAGGACCCACTGTGGTCTTTCCAACCTGACCCATTCTGCAGTTCTGTAGTTTTTTCACTTTTTGAAGTCACCATTGTTTTCATCTGTGAGGTATAACCCTACTCCAGTCTTTGTGATAATCATACCCTTGCATGCTGGACCTATACTCCAACCTTATGCCACAGTACCTGCTTGAAGTGGACTATTACCACACACAAAAATTATGTTTTGTCTTGCATGTTTTGCCTAGATAATCTTGTAAAAAAAAAAAAAAAAAAACTTGTACAAATTTTGCATGCATCCAATGAAAATATTCCCTTTTAGGAGTTTGTTTCTGTATCCTACATTATAGAATTTTGATAGGTGTCAAAAATAACCAAACTAGCAATTGAATAACAATATATTGGGATCACTTTAGTACATTAAAAACATAATTGTTATTTTATTTTTTAAAATGAGAGTTAATTGCTTACAACTTGTAAGCAATGTATGTAATTTTCCTGTCCTAAGCTCTTGTCACATAACAAATTACAAACATAAAATAATATACTATTTTTTGAAATTAAATAATTCCAGAATCACAGATATACATCTCTGAATTGTGTTGAATATGATCACATATCTGAACAAAAGCCCATGTCAATTACACTTACACTATTCTTGAGAGTGAATAAGTTTCATGATTATGGGACTGGGGATAGAGGGAAAGAATACTGTAATTAAGGTCCTCCTGGTAAGATTTCCCTGTGAAAAGCACTTAGAAATCTTACCACACTGAATAGTTGTACTCTCCTGATTTTGCAGAAATTTCCTGAAGAAATTTCCTGAAGGTCAGCTGCAGAATTCATAAGGTCTCAGGCACGGATGGTCATCCAGAACAAATGTTTAAATTGAGTCCAAGAAGAAAATTAAAGCAAATTTTATCTCTGGAGCCCATCAAATTTATCCTGCACAAGAAAAAAAAACACTCCTGAATGTTATTATGGAGTTTCCTCGAAGTAGTAGTAGTCTTGCAGAATGATTTTGCCATGTAGTAGATTGACCTGAGATTTATTTATTAATATCTTATTATAATATACATATTCATTAATATTTTATTACATCTTATACTCTGATATGCATTACATGTTATAAGTATTGCTATAAACAATAGTATTTATTATTGTGTTATTTAATCTTGTTCAAATATAGGCTTTTTATATAATTCTTTTTTCAGCTTTATAAAAGAAAACAAAGATTCCAAGTTTGCTATCTAGGTCTCCTTGAACAATGGAGAGACCCCTGCATCCATAAATATTTCACCTATCTTCCAGCTCTCTCCCAGGCACCTTTACAAGACAACTCATTCTCAACCAACCTATTTGTCTCCAGTGACAGGAAGGTGAGTACAAACACCCAGGTTAGCCTGGAAACCTATCTCTTAGATGGCTGAAGTTATATGTCATGAAAACTTTCCCAATCCAAAATGCAGATTGTTTTTCTCCTTTCCCTGTAGCAAGGCTGAGAATGAGGATGCTGTGTTTGAAAACATTTCCCTTTTATTAGACAGTATTTGTGTCAGGAGATTGCATGGGCTTTTTGTTTTGGTTTAGTTTGGTTTGGTTTGGTTTTTTTAATGAGTATCACAAATTATCAATAATATGTCAAAAGAATTCAGAATAAATAATTTTTTTTTCAACAGAGAAAAGGTAGAAAAGCTACTATGCTGGAAACAATAACATGATTTGCAAATCTGTGTTGTTATTAACTTTTGTATGTACAGACCCATGTCAACTGCAGGGAGCTATCCTGAACTTCTATGAAGACATAATCACACTGTAGAGTTTACAGACACTTGCCTGTTTGAGGGGATATACTTAGGCTGAGATTAATGGTTTCTTAACAGAGATGTCTTACCACTAGAGGGCTCAAAATTGCTGTGTGATTCTATGTACGAATACAACATAAACATATATATACTTCCACACACAAGGTATGTACATCATTCATATGCATGTGTTTTATTTGTGTGCATAACCACACATATATGCACATACTTGCATCTTAATAGATGACCTGTTTTTCTTTTATTTTAACGATTTTGGTCATTTAAATGTAATTCGGATCCTAGACATTTTTAATAAAACTGAAATTCACCAAATACAAGTGATATGCTTTTTTATTTTCCTAAAGTAATTACAATTTTTAACTTCATTCTCAGGTGGCTGGATTTACCCAGAATGTTCATTTCATCAAACTGAATATTGAAAACAATCACAATAAAATAATGTTCAAACTTGCATGACCAATGCCTGCTGTCATCATATGTTTCATTAAGGTATGTAGACAACACTGAATAACATGGACACAGTTAATGCTTTCATACATGACTTTGCAGAAAAAGTAACACAGTGTTGCAGAATTTATCACACCAAGCATTTTTGCTTGATTATATGATTTATTCTCCTGGGAAATCTTAGAGATCCTAAAGAAACAAAATATTCATGGAATGCTGACTCTTTTCTTTCACTAATGTGACAATTGCAATGATGAGAGAAATGGTTTTCAACCATTTTTAGGTAATCCACTTTGATGTAATGCATAATCTTTGGAGATAGTGCAATCCAGTTCCCCCACATTCTGACAATGTAATAATGAATAATTTACCCACAAACTCCGAAAGACAATTAACAGAAGTCAGATTTGACAAATACAAAAGTTTGAGTCTTTGATATTTTCAAAACATTTGCAAAGTAATATTTATCTAAGTGTAAGAAATCTGATCAACAAAGCAGTATTTCAAGAACAATGATGTTTCAGATTATAATGATTAAAAATAATGTATGTTGTTTTAGAAAGTGGAACACAAAATGTTTTACAGGCATGTATTGCTGTACATAATAAACAGTTTACTTGGTTTCTTCAGAATATTTGCCTGTATAGAAAATTGTGCAAAAACACAAGAAAAGAGAAGGTACTCTTTTTGCAGCACTTCAGTGTTTTGGTTATTCATAAAAAATTGTGTTGAATACAATCACATATATGAATAAAGACTACTCAAGTGAATGGGCATTTGCTTAACTGAACAAAATCTTTCAGGGCTTGATACAGAATAATATCTTTGAATTTGGCAGAACCACATGTGGCTACTGCCTAAATTGTGACTAATACAGTTAGACACTAAAAACTGAAAAAAACCCTTAACATATTCATTTCCTAGAATCATCATCCTCTATTGTTTTCTTAAATTGTTAAAAGTTGTACCAAATTTTTCATCTTTATAAAATGTTAAATTCTCAAAAGAGTATAATAAGTTAATTTGAGGGGTGGGCGGGAGGAATTTACATTAAATAGTAAAGCATGCTAGAAAGACTAATGTATTGCTATTTAAACTTAGCTAAACTTTAAAATTACAGTTCATTATAGTCCCATTCCTGCTAACACATTTACTTTAAAATGAAAAATATGTGCAACTAAGCAAAGATTTTTGCTCTAAGAATTTTAACTCTTGCCTGTTTTGCTTAAAAAAATTAGCTTTACTGATTGTGTATGACGTTAGATTAGAATAATAATGTTTTAATGAAATCAATATCATCTTTTGTGTACTCTTTCTGTGTCTAATGCATTCTTAGTTTATCAGTTTGTCACTTGAACTTGGGAAATAACCTGACACACTGGATGATATTAAAAGTGGGGGTTTTACTGACTGAGTTGGCTGACATATTCATCATATCACCTTTAGTTCCAAAAAAAAATCTTGAGATCAATAAAGCAGACTGGAATATGTTGAAACTACTTCTACTAGGCAAAAGTTAAAAGTTTTATACATTAAAACACATTTTCTTAACTGGAAGATCCACTTCCCTAGTGACAGCCTACTGATGTCAATAAATTTATGCCAGGAATAAGGTTCTATCCATGTAGAGTTACCTGTTCCATTAGGTTCTTAAGAAAAAGGATCCTTATCATATCACGCCACTGTACAAATTGCTTTAGTGATTTCACATTTATATTGCTGTCCTCGAAATAAGAAGAAAATGAAACTATTAGAGAGCATTCAGAAAAGGGTGACCAAGATGGTGAAAGGTAGGGAGAAGCAGCCAGGGTCACTTGGTTTGTTGGAGCTTGGAGAAGAAAAGGCTGAGGGAAGACCCCCCTCTCAGTCTTCAACTTCCTCAAGAAGAGCCGCAGAGGGGAAGGTGCTGATCTCCTCTCTCTGGTGATTAGTGACAGGACACGAGGAAATGGAATGAAGCTTCACCAGGGGAAGTTCAGACCAGGACCAGATAAGGAAAAGGTGCTTTACTGAGAGGATGGTCAGTCACTGGAACAGGGTTCCCAGAGAAATGGTCATGAGACCAAGTTCCAAGGAGCAGCTGGATGATGCAAGTATTTATTAATAACAATAATAATATGGAAATAGCAGTAATTTTCACAAAGATCCGACATGACACAAGAATTGTACTGGGCACAAGGAACTGCAAATATGAATTTTTTTACAGGAGTGAGGACTGTAACTCAACTATATTGATGACTTTTTTTTACCACTTTCAAAGGAAGTACCTTACTTTTCATCTGTTGTCAACAATGCATTTTCAAGTGGAATGGGGTATGATAGTTTTAATGAAATTTTCCTAAATTAGATAATATTTAGGTTTTAATCTCCACATAACATATATATTACAACATCTCACAAGTGAATGACAGTCATATATTATTTCTATATCTGTAACATGAGTCCTCTAAAATATGGAGTTTTATTCTTACATTACTGATAACAAAGTTGACCAGACTTTCCACTATTAAAATGTAATTTTTAGACCAAGTAGTTGTTGTTAATCTATTCTTCTCCTCATCTTTGAATATATTGCATAATATTATTGCCATGAAACACAATTGAATTAAGAAATGCCAAATATTAACCAAACTTAAGTTTGGTTAATAAACTTAAGTGGATAAACTAACAAATAGCAGAAATTCTGAACACAGCTTTTTATAAACTTTATTTTTAAAAAATCTAAACAACAAAACAAAACCATAGTAAATGTGAGGTTTAGGAGATTAAAACCCTTTTCTATTAACACATACAAAGATTAGAGTTCATTTCCATTTTAAATACGTACTGACATGCATACCAAGTGGGGTAAACATGTAGGACAAGATCCCGGGGCTCAGGATTACAGGGATCTAACAGCAGTCAATCCAAAGCAATGACAGCATGCGACAGAGGCAGGAGGTCCACTTATAAATACCTTTGTTGTGAGCCATGATGAATGTGCAAGCATTGTTGCTAATGCACTGTGATCCTGTTTCCTGTTTTTTTTTTGTAATTTGTACTTTTTTTATTTTTCATCTCACTTGCAATGACTCAGTTCTGCAGCAATTTTATTTTTACTGTTTTAACATATGATTTTTTTTCTGTTCTAGAGGAAACAACTTGAACCTTTAAATGAAAACAAGAATGAAAAGAAAAATACAAATATTTAGAAATTTTGAAACATGAGTCCTCTTACTTGGCTAAAATATTACAACAAAAATATTCTGAAAAGATTGCACAGGAAAAATAATCAGGCTTTTTTATAAATATAATGTGTAACTTTCTATAATACCTTATTTAAATCTGTTTATTATCAACATAACACATGGCTATGTAAAGATTTTCACCTTAACTTGTGATTTTAAATTATTGGAAACTGAGTCTTTAGTATTCATTTTTGCAACTGTAAAATTTTAAATTATATACCAGCTGTTATTTTGTTTATATATAATTAATTAGAAATGAAAAAATATATGTTCCTAAATACTTTTTGTATATGTTCTTATTACATATCCATAAATATTTCTATGCAAAATTAATTCAAATTGCCCATCACTGGAATAGGACAAGAAACTCTCTTATTGCAAGAATGCATTGCAGTCTATGTTAATAGATTTTATATAGATTCTTTACTCTCTTCACTGTTTTTTCCTGAAGTATTTTGCATTGAATGACTTAAACCCCCTTGAAATCAATAAAACACTTTTCATCCAGTAGATCCATGGACTTCTATTTTCTAGAGCATATGAGATGTTCCATTCACTTTGGTCATGCACCCACTTACAAACATAAATAGCAACCTCATAAGTCTAAGTGAAATATAAATCAAAATCAGTCATATTTTTCAACTAGCATTGAAATAAGAAAGTGATTCTATATCTTGTAAGTGATTAAAGTAAAACTGATCTCAAATTTTGGCACCTTTTCGTGTTTCCAGTACTGCTTTCACTGAAACAAAATAAAGAGATGAATAGACCCCAAAAGTCATTAATAATCTGCCACCATTTCCTTCTGACTCCAAATGGTAACTAAATAATTCAGATAGACTTGTACTACTGATGAGCTGTCTGTTTTAACCCCACAGCACTAAGGAACACCCTTTGTCTCAAATAGGCAGCATTATGCCTAATCCCTGTGCTTTTTCTGGGGCCAGATAGCCTTTGTGTGCAGCTGACACACACATACATGTTTTCATGGCAAACTCAGGATATGTGCCAAATCATTCTGGCCAATTTATCCTGGCAGGCAGTTTTTGCTGTTTACCCTCCCCCACCAGAAGACTTTCCAGTTCAGGGTTATTTTGTGGGAATCAATGTCAAGTGGGTAGAAACAAAATGGAATCATTAAATTTTGCTGGTGAAGTGAAATAATTTCTTGAAGAAGAAATTCTAAGGTATTTGCTAAACTTCAGGGAGGAATCTCTTAAAGTTCTTAGTGTTTTCTTAAAGGTAATAACTGTTTCCTAAAATCTTGCTGTGCTGAAGATTTAATTTGTAATATACTGGCATATGAATTTTTTTATAGTAAGCATTTAAGAAGTGTTTTTAAAGACATCTAGGTCTCCACTTCAATAACATTAAGGACACTACTTTTCTTGCCTTTCCATTGGCAAAATTTCTACCATTAGAAAAGTATTATACTTGTAAAACTTACTTCAGCTGGAATAGCTTATTATTTGGAAAATTGATAACAAATTATACAGGACAAAATGGAGTTTCTTGGTGGTTAACAGTAGGAGAGTTTACTAGTACAATTTTACTAGGATATAGTTGTCTTTAATAATCTCAAGTAGTATACATTTTATTAGTGAGCAAAATGATCAGAGTAACTCAAAATTCGCTACATAATTTAATGTAAATTTTGTTTATGAGAGGAAAAAATCAGTGCCATTGTCATTATTGTCTCCTTATTTTTTCTTTGTCTACCATGCAATATTTAGTTTTCCCATTTCCATTCCTTTTCCAGGAAGATTTCTGATCTTCTCCACTACCATAAATTTTGTATATGAGTTAAACTATAGCAAAAGTCTAAACCAATCCTGATTACGGACCTATATTGTACGACTACATTATTCCGGAAAGGGGATCAAGCTTGACAACAGAATCAAAGAAGCTAATTTTGCTCTTAATGTATCTTTTACCTTACTTTACTTATTGTAAAGTGCCAAAATTTCACATAAAAAAGACAGTTGGTGGTGGGTGGGCAAAATGACACATAAAATAGTAATACTGTTAGAGCAATTATAATAATAGATTGGAAATAGGTACACTGATTCCCTGAAAAATACACTGTTCACCGTACTGTTAAAGGAATGCATACTGAAGCATCCGGAGTGATAGCTGGCTGAATTCAGTTTGTAGACCAGAGCTTCACCAGTGTCCTTTTGTAAGATAGTAACAGAAAGTACACAATCAGTAACTCTGTAAACTGACAAAGCTACACAAGAAGATCCTGCTATTTCTCACATATGATATTACATTGTTTCATTACAGTGGAATTACTCATAGTTTATATCAGTTTTAATCCCTGGATATATATATTTCTATTAAAACCAAATTAAACACACACACAAAAAAAAAAACCAAAACAAAACAAAAAACCAAAACAAAAAAAACAACCAACCAACCAACCAAGCAAAACTGAAGAAAACAGAAGATACTACTATTTTTGGAAGGCAACTGAAATCTAGTCATTATTTTTTTCAGTCTGAGAAATGAAAGGTCTTTAAATTACTGTACATAAAGATCACCAGGGGAGATGACTTTCTGGGGTAAGTTCAGCCAGTGGAGTTTCAGATATCTGCATCCACATTGTCAATTCCTTGGGAGAGATGAAAAATTACCTTGTCCTGAGGCTGTCTTGTTTTCTACGCTGAGATCTGGGTAAGTCCCCAGGTAACCCCTTATAAATCTGACCTACAGATTCAGCAATGAAGAACTCAGATCAATTCAATTCCTTAATCCTGAAGAAAAGTAAAAAAAAAAAAAAGGATCTGTGAATTTTGATGAACTTTGTCAGAATAGGAGACAGGTGACCTCTCTGCTGAGAGAAGAAATGGACATTGATTTCCTACAAACACTTCCTTCTTCCATTAACAGAAAAAGAATTTTAGCCAACATATTCACGTTATGACAAATAGTATGGTCACATTTTGACTGATTTTAAGTTATCATCCTCAGTTTCCCAGAGAAAGAAAGCTACTACACAGCAATGATCTACAATATGAAAAGGTTTAGCAGTTGTCCATGCTCTTTTCAGTGAAGAGTATGGCTATTAACAATTGGCTTTTAGTTTGGCAATGCATATAATATAATGTAGATAATAAAAGCAATGCAAATGTGGAAAAACAGATAATCAGGTCATTTTCTGTCTAATACATGTTAAACTGTTTTCCCAAATGCTGGGTTTGATTTTTTTCAGATTAATATTGCTGGAATCTTGGAGAAGTTCCACTGAAATTACAAAATATTTACTGATGAACAAATTCTGCAGTATTTAAACAAGCAACAACTGGATAACTTAATTAACAATAATAATAGTTTAACTGGTAGATTATTGGAGGAAAAACATTTCACAAACAGAAGATGGATGTTAAAGACTTGAAAGAATCTTCTGAGTTCATCACTAACTGTAATTTTAGTGAAGCCAAATTTTGCAGGAGTCACAGCAACCATCCAATAATGAAAAGCTGCCAGCCCTTTTGGACAAAGACAGAATCTGTTTTCTTTTACCTAGCCAGGATGTTTAAGAGGTATCGTTTTTCATCTAATGATTATTGGACTCTGTCATATTTCCCATAAGGGGAAAAATGAACTCTTCATTCTGTTAGTCAGATGAGAACTATCCATCACCTCTAGAAAGAAAGAAACAGGAGACTGAGTCTTGTTCCACAAAGTAGACTTTATCAGCTAAGAGACATTTACTGAAACTTCACCTGACTTATTATGCAGATTTCTATTTGTTAATATCTATGCTTAATTTCTCCCAGTTCCTAATCCCTTTCAATTCTTAGCATAGGTTTCATGTCTGTGGGAGAGATTAATTTGAATGCTACCATCCATATCTCCACCAGCTGAGAATGATTTAGAAATAAAGCTGGCATATGGAATTTGTACTCCATGTCATCTCTGAACAAACTCTTACTGAAGTTACGGAATACATTATATGGTAGGATATGACTGATACACACAGTCAAGATCCCACAACTGTTTGAAAAACCTCTGGTCAGGTATGCCAGTCTGGAGCTGGCTGAAAACAGAAAAGATGAACAACAGATTACAGATTTGGAGAAAGAGGAAAACTCTACTGATACGTACTTTTTTTATATTTTCCATCGGTACTTTCTGCACAGATATTACAACAGAGAGGGAGCAAGGTGGCATTACAGGCCACCACAACTATTTTCACTCATGCTTTAGACCATAAACAATGCAAGGCAGTTGCCTGCATTTTGCTAAAAGCTGTTCCTTTCACTGCCCCCACCCATGACAAAGACCCAGCTTGCTTTAAACTCTAAGTGACCTCTGCCACTAGAGGGCTTCACTTTATGTGCTATTCCCCCTTAGACCTTCATTATCATTGCTCCAAGCAATTAAATAAGGAGAAAAAAAGCACATATTCTGAAGCATAGCTGTAATAATTAAAACTTTCCTTAATACTAAGTCGGTATTTGTTGAAATGTTGATTACATAGAGCTATCCGCTTAGTTAAGTAGAAATGTTACTAAGAAACTAGCTGAGATGCTAGTTATGTAGTTAAAGCTAACTTCTTCAAAAATAAGCCTATCTTGAAACTATAAAAAAAACCTTCTAAAACTACTAGAAAAGTTTGAAAAAGCTTGTCTAAGTGGGATGGGAGATAATGTAGAGGGAAATCATTAAACAAAAGGCATTCTGTAGAGAGGAGGGGAGGCACTTGTGAAACAGCTGTCAGTAAAGAAACAGGCTAACACAGGACAGACATCTGCTGAGTCTGAGGAAATTAGGTTTCAGGATTACCACTTTTCCCTCTAAGCTTATGGAAGCTAGATACACAAACAATATAGACGCTTATCACATTAAAACCTTTTTTATTCTACACTTTAATATTTCTGTTGTTAGGATGAAACAATATTTTTGTTTCAAGAATGCAATTAAGAAAATGTTTTATAAGCTAATTGGAGATCCCAAAGGGAGGACTTGCAGGTGCTGAATCCAATCAGATCTGTCACATAATTAAAATTGGTGCAGGGGGCACAGTAAAACAGATGTGGTCTAAAAACCAAAGAATTGTTTGTTTCAGTGTTGCTACAGATGAATGGGACATAGTCAGTGAGATAAAGAGAGCAGTGTTATAATTTATCCAGTTCCACTGCGGAAATTGACTCAAGATGGCTTAATTCAAACATCGTGGTTTTTATTTTTGTCTTCAAAAGTTTCTGTAAGACATTTGCTTGGTTTACAAATAAAAAGAGGCCTCTTAGGACTGATGATCCTACAAACTGGACCTGAGATTTACAAGTCATGCCGTGCTCTTTCTGGCTCAAATACTAATAAAATTCTTTGGCTGTAACTTAGTAAAAAAATAGAAGAGCTAGAACCAGTCCCCAGTTTGCTGTACCATAATTGTGTCAGCAACTGCCAAGGTAACAGAAGCATAGAATTTTATTTCAGTCAGTAAACTAAGCAATTATGAGTCAGAGTATCTTAGATACAAGGGGTATGTGATGAGTAAGAAAGTTCCATTTTTATGCAACCATTTTTCTGACCATATATGCTATCAAATTGTTACTGAATCTGCTGCATCTATTTCATCTGCTGGCAAGAAGGATAGATATCACATTCCTGGGACACAATTCCCAAAGAAGTCATTGAAAGTTTCCTATGTACAGTGCTGGATTGAGTTCTTAATTTGTGAATGCATTTGGGCAGGAGCCTGTTTAGATGTTAGCACGTGCATGGTTTAATATCCTATAATGCATTACCTATCTGACTCGTAATTTATAAGCAGAGGTGTGCTATATATTATACATGATATGTGTATTTTAAGTATTAAAAATTGTTTGGGGCAGTATTAGTGGTAAGTGATTACTAAAGCTAAGGCTGTCTCCCAGGGAGCTTAGAATGGAAATTGGATTTCATCCACTAACAGCCAGGTTTTAAGCTCGTGTATTAGGAGGAATCGAGTCAGCAGCCATGCCGCGCACACACACACATCAATACGAATTTAGCACAGAGCGTGGTGTAACGCAATAAACACACGTTCCTAAATTCTGTACGGAACTGATGCTCCAGTACTGACCACTACCGTCACAGTTACAGCGGTTTGAGACTTTTTTCCAAAGCAAAAGAGTCAATTAATAGCAAAGAGTCAAATAGTAAAAATGCTTTTCTGGTCCACAGACAATTCCCCGAGCCCTGCTTCCCCATCCCCCCGCATCTTACAACGTTTTAATCTTCCACCTGAATCATTTGAGATTTGTAAGCAGAAATAACCTTCTCCGCAGTGAAATATCTTTAAGCTCTCTACGAAATATTTAGGTACGCAACGCGGCTTTGTGTAGCACAGCCTCAGCTAGACTGGCTGTCAGAGCGTAACAATAATATCTTTATTAATTTCTTTACAAGCCTGCGCGATGCAGCCCGGCGCGTCCACGGCTCCAGCGCGGAGCGGCAGCGCTGCCCCCGCCCGCCACCCGCGGTGGCCGGCAGGGACCGAGCGGGGCCGGAGGGAGGGCCTCGGCCGCACCGCCCGTG
>VZSE01001561.1:1676085-1816085 GCA_013398275.1 Promerops cafer
GCTTCCCTACCTGCCTGCCTGCCTCTTCCAACCCCCCACCCCCCCCGCCCAAAGATTCCCATTTCTCTAATGTTATCATTCATCAAAATGGCGTCGGTTTTCAGCATCTACCAGCCTTTTTATTTAATATCCACGCTGGGGCTGCACAGCCGTGACCCTACGGAGGCAAGGAGGGAGCACACGGGGCTCCCGCAGCCCAGCTATCTCCCTCGCCCGTTTAAGGATGGGCGACAATAAATGGCAGCTGGAAGGAGACGGCAAACGCTCTTCCCTCCTTCCACATCCTCGGGCTCGCAAGTTAAATTTCTGCCTTGCCGTGCGTTTTCCTCCTCCTTGGCCTCACTTCCATTGTCAGCGCGTACACGGCGTGTGTTTGCCGTGCCGAGCCGGGGGCGAGGGCTGGCTGGTGGCGGGGGGAGTCGCCCCTCGGCTGCGGGGACTCGCTAGTTAACATCCTGCTGTTCCTGGAGGAGATGAGTTATAACGGGACCAGCATCTCCTTTATCCGTTTGCACTGGAGTCGTCATAACAATGCACCGAGGCAGAGGTGAATTTATTTGCCCAATGTTGAGAGCAGCGGTCTGGCTATACGTAGTGCATGGTTCCCCAGCTATGGTAATGCGGGTGGGCACCACTGTCACACACAGGCACTAACTGAGGCGCTTTATAGTCTTAGTGAAGAGAAGTAATGTGAACTCAGATAATTTCTTCTGCTTAGGGGTGTAAAAAAAAAAAAAAAAAACCCAAACAAAACCAAAGAACCAACTTTATGAAACAGGTTTAATGATATTTTGATACCCGTGCCAATGGGACATTGCCATAATTGCTGGGGAGAGCACAAGTCTGGGGAACCAGCATATGCCTACTGCCTTGCACTTCTTCAGAGACAGTTGTGGAAAGGTCCTCAGACTTAAGTGTAGCTGGATTTAGCAGTGGCACGAGGGTACTGAAAATTTTGCAGTTTCCAAATCAGTCTGGAATCCTTTTTTTTTCCTCCCCTCCATTCATTCTATATTTTTTTTTCCTGTTTCGATGGTATGCTTTAGTGCTAGTGGTGGGTAGAGGACTGGCATTGTCTATCTCGTCACCTTTTAAGTGTATTTAAAATAAGTGACTTAGGCTTTTGATCAATTGGGAAAAATTCTTCTTAGTGTCCTTTAATTAATGAGCTTAAAAGAGATCATTGTCGCTTAAGAAGTGCTAAAGGAATACATGAGGATTACTTAGACAAGTGATTCCATCCTCACCATGTTGAGTTGTTTTCTTGGCAGTGGCTGAAATGCTTGGAATAAAACCCCACGTTTTGGGTGGGTTATTTGGTAGCAGAGTAGTCGTTTTGCTCACTTAAGAAGAATGCAAGCAATAGCTAATTGCTGTTCTCATGTGTTTGCTAATGACAAACAAATAGCCCATTAGAATTTACAATTCGTTCTTTCCTGGTTTTGTCATTTCTTTTGCAGTTTTTCCAAGCAAGGTTGCAGTTGTCACTAACCACGTTTTCATGCAGGCTTTAGTTTTTTTTGAGGGGTCTGATCGTTTCTGCATGCTGTGGTTAACACTGCAGATAAAAAAAAACAATCTACCTTTGAAATATAATTGCAATATTATTCTTTTACTGAATTAAGGAACCTATGTGGGTTATTTTGTTAGAATAAATGTAGATATTTTACACTGTGAAAGGCATAGTCTAAACATGTCTTGTATAATGACGCAACTGGTTAGATGTAAATGCATGAAGTAGTGAAGGAGTTTAAAGATGTAACCTTTTGTTTATTTGTGGGTCTGGGGAGGAAAAATGACATCTTATAAGCCATATTAACCATGCATATCTCAATTTTTCAGAGGATGGCCAGTATTTTCTAAAGGTCCTCATACCTAGTTATGCTGCTGGATCTATAATTGGGAAGGGAGGACAGACAATTGTTCAGTTGCAGAAAGAGACTGGGGCCACTATCAAGCTGTCTAAATCCAAAGATTTTTATCCAGGTAGGTGCAAAAATTAGCCAATTCTTTATTTTTAAATTCCCAGGAATGTATGTACATATCAGTGTGTTTCATATATTGATGGTTAAGCTTCCAGTGCAGCAGGAAGCATTATGTCTCAGAAAAGTATGTTTCAAAGTGCAATTGACAATATAAATATTCTGTCTGTTTTGGCATATGGAATGGACTGAACTGAACACTAACTGCTTGGAATAAGTTTAAAGTCATTTACAGTATTCCTACAAAAGATTATTTTCATTAACATTGATTGCTTTATTTTTTATTTTAAAAAAATCTAGCTTTAAGGAACCAATGTGACAGGTGGCGTAAAGATAATTGTTCGTTTGAAGTTTCCAGACATTATAATGACAATTAAGCTAGAATGAGTAAAAATGAGAGACTGCCTCGTAAAGAATGGGCCATTTACTTTAAATCCATTATGTACCTTCTTTCTGCTTCACTGCTTTGTTCATTGGCTCTGGAGTGAAGTAAAGAGGACAAGTGCTGCTCTTTAGATATTCTTTATATTATGTTTATCAGGATAGTGGAAGAAAACTCTATTATAAAACTGAAATACTTTGGATGAATTAAAAAAAATAGCATTTTATATTAGCTGTGTTAGTGCACATGAAAAGTTTTTAATATTTGAGTATAACAGTAATAAATACCTGAATTAGCATTCCTCCTTTATAAGATTTCTGAAGAGGGAGTCTTATATAATCACAGACAAGATTTTAGCTTCTGCAGTTGAATAATTGGGTTTTTTTTCCTAAAGATGAACAAATTAGCATTCTGTAATTGAACTTTGCTCTAGAGGACTTTCTAAAAACTGATGCAAAATAACATAGCTGACACTTTTGTGTTTTGATTTTGTTATTTTGAAGAGTAACTGGTGATTTGGAATTGAGTTGACTAGCTGTTGCTGACTTTTCTTTTGGAAAATAAGAGCTGCTTTGCATTTGTTCTATTTTAACAAAACTGAATTCTACAAAATAGCAAAGGCAGTTGGTATGGATGTAAAAAGAACACTAACACTGGAGCATTTAGCTTTCCTGTCCTCTGACTTCACTGTCAGGCAGAAGTGGATAACTTTTTATTAACAGAGATATTTTGGTCTATTTACAGATATGATTGTTGATGTGGAAATTCTAATGCACCTGTTGTACGTCTCCTTAATGAATGTGGTTTAGAGTACTTAAAAGTCAGAGACTGAAGTGTTGCATGTAGATTTTTTTTTCCTGTTGAAAGTTACAGCTTATGAACTAGTGCTTGTTGCTTTTGAAGCTTTTTCCTTTTTTACTTTTTTTAGAAAGGTAGGAAAAACATGATCCTTTATTTTGAAAGGTATGTTAGGATAAAAAAATCAATGTAGAATTGTGAAAACTCTTGGAAGAAATAAAAGCATTCTAAAGAGCCTGATTGCAGAATTAATAACATAATCTGGATAAAGAGCTGCAATAGTAAATTAAACTCACTGTCAATAGATGAAAATGAAATAGATTTTCTGCATTATACATGAGGGGTTATCAGATATGCAAGGATGTTACAGAAAATTGGTGTTTATGAAGAATATTCCAAATACTAAATTATGAGCCTTTTCATTTTACTACAGTTTATTTACACTCACTTGGAAAGGACGCTCCAAAGATTAGATCTTTTGTTCAGTGCTCTAGTATAGTTCCTCTGTTTTCTGATTAAATCAGAATAGCTTTTTTTTGTATAGGAAATTGTAAAGATCCAGCAGTAGTAGCAGAAGAACCTTTGAAAAATAAAAAATTGCAAGCTAGAATGACATGAGAAAAACATTTGCGACATAAACGTATTCTCCCTTAAAATCAGCAGCAATAATATAAATAACTAGGGCAGGGACTTGCAAACATTTTCACAGTAACAGGTGCAAATGAAGTTCCAGTTCGACTTTATACAGTCTGCCTTGAATTTGCAGCCACGTTGTGAGTTATGGAAAGTGAGTGTTTTAAGGAAGCTGGTGACTGATACCTGCTAAAGCATGGAACAGGGATGGGAAATGGATTCCAGCGTGGCTAGCTCTTGTTAGTATTTCTGTTTGCGTCTGACCACCAGCCCATGGAATTTTCAGAGGTCCAGTCATTCCTTGAGCTGATGGCTTTTGGGTTTCTTCCAGACTGTCTTGCTCATATAACATTAGGGAATACAAACCTTGTGAAAGAGCTAAGATGAAGTTACGGTTTATTTTTCTTATGAAGTTTTTTAAACAATTACTGTTTTCCTAGTAGATGTTACTTAGTCCTTACCTCTGATGCTTGTGACTACAAATATGTTTAATGTATGTTTCGCTGTGGAATGTTCTGTCGTTGAAGCTTCTATGAAAGTTTTCTGTATTTCCAAAAAGTTTTAGAAAAGTGAGTAAGTTCCTGTTTGGAAAGGAGGAAGGTGCTTGTAATACAGAAGTTACAACTAGTTCCTATGATCTAATAGTGTTTTTTTCTTTCCCCTCTGTGATATAGGACTTCAGTATGCAGACTGATTTCTGTTGGAATTATTTTTGTGCGTCAAAAGGTGACATAATTATGACTGAAGAATTATATGGCAGCTCTAATTACAAGAAATTGAAGGAAAAAACAGCTTTGCATTGAACATTTTAGTTTACAAGATAGGAAGCAGTATACAAATACGTTACCGTCCACTACAGTTTTATTTTTGAGTACACAATTTATTGTTCTCTTTTCAGGTTACCCGCTGACTTTTTCTTGTTGTCTGGGCTCCTGCAATTTGACTTTGGATATTCTGATTCTTTTCTGTTCAGCCATGTCCCCCAAGATTAGCAGAAATACAATTAAAATGGCAAAATATGCCCTATTTTTAAACTAAATGGTGCTGATCCTTCTGCATAGAAAGTTTGTATTGACTACTAGGTTTTGGTTCAAAAATTAAATACAGATTTAGCCAACTTGATAAAGAAAGTGGCTACTCTGTGAAGCTATTATAATGTATGGGTTTTTGAGTAATAGAAGAAAGATTATTTCTGTTTGAAGCTGTCATTGCTTATGTGTTTCTCATTCTGCATTTTAGTGAGCACCGGACTCAAAACTACTCGGGCCATGCATATTTTCCCCTTGCAAACGCTGCCGTGCACTCTCTCTCTTTCTCTCTCGTGCACACACTCTCTCCCTCTCCCTCCCTCTCTGTGTTCCCTCCCCAGTCTCTCACGTATGCACACACATGCACAAAATTATGTTACATCACATCATCTTGTTTATCTTGCAACAGGATCTTGCCTGGTCTGAACTTGGTGCTTGAGTGAATTTGGACTTGGTCAGTGTTTTTCAATTTATTGGAATATGATGTCATAGGTGTGCTTAAATTAGATCGTATCAAGAGCAGAGATTAATAAAAGCATAATTAAATGGGGATAAGGTTTTACTGGTTTTAGCAATATATTGGATGTGTTGTTCTTAAAGCAGGTTTCTAGTTAGTAGTTATATCAATGTTTGGAGAATATAAAAGGTGGGAGTTTCCTCTCCCATCTCATGCAGACAGTGTATGAAGTATTGTGTGGCTATTTTGTGCTTTTCTATTTTTAGATTTTTTCTGTTTAAATATCAGATTTTTTTTTAATGATTCATGTGTTTTGGAAGAGTCTAGCTAATCTTTGTGCCAGTGCCTTTCTGAAAAGTCTTATTCTGATTCTTAAAGACCTTTCAAAAACAGTGAATGTGTAAGTAACACATTAAGTTACAGGAATTTATAATTAATAATCTTATAGCATCATTACTCCTATAAACTGCTAGGAAGGAGAAAGGTGTAATATATCAAGCTTGGCTCTCAATTATTATTTCCTTTATAGAAATAGAGTTTATCATGTTAATTTATAAGCCTTAAAAATAAGAAAATCTAGTAAGGAAAGAAATGTTTTAAAAATCGGCACTTGAAATAATGTTGACGTGAAATACTGCTTTTTCAGCTATGGAAGAGAAAAGAGTAATGGAGTTAGAAGTGAGAATGGCTTTAGTTATTAGCTGTTGTGCTGGTTCCTTGAAGGGCTTTGTCACACATCAGTGAATGCATTTCATTTTTTTTTCTTGATGATCCTACTTTTTTTCTTGAAGTGTTAACATTAGCTAATGAGACACTATGTAAGTATATACCTAAGTTTTTCAGATTCTGTTGTAAACATTTACTTATCTGAGTTACTTCAGGGATAATGGGACTGAGGAAATTACTAAATTGTGAGTAGAGATTTCAGAGGTGGAATCTAGAGCTGTATAGATTTTTAAAGTAATCACTGATCTTTGTACTAGTTTAAAACAAAAAAAGAGAGACCAACCACCAAAAACTCCCAAGTGTTGATTGCCAGCTGTTCAGAGAGATAATTCTCAGTTGGACAGTTGTCTGTTGCCTGGTTACTGAAACAGAATAAAAAAAAAGTTAGCTTGTTAGCCAGCAGGTCTGTAGTATTTTGCATTTAAAAGGAAGCTGAAACTGAATATGTAGCTTAGTAGGATCTTGAGATTGTTACATATCTAACTTGTCCTGTGTAATATCACTTAGCAGATTCTAGTTTGGTAGGCTTAGGGAAATTTTGAGGAGTAGAAATTCTACCTGTAGGGACTGATTCATGTTAATGAGTGAATCAACTTTGACATAGTAAATGGCTTTGGTTTGCAAGACAGTGCTGTGTCTTTGTGTTGTATAGAAAGGTTTATAAGAACTTCTGACAGATTTGGAATGGTTAGTCTAACTTTAATAAATGACACAGGCTAACAACCAACTTTGTTGTCAAAATAAAGAATAGAGTGAAGACAGCTGTTATGACAGGGAAATGCCATATTTTAACTTTTCAACATTTTTATTGTGATTGCTTTTACCTAGGTTTCAATATAATTGAAAACAGAAGTATTTTCAGTAGGTTAGAAAGCTTATGTAGATGAAGGTGCTTCTAGTAACAGCATTGTTTTTTGATAGTCAGGATTTCTGTCAAGCAATTATTCGTTTAAAAAAAATGATATGACTTAAGTTTTCCCCTTTCATGAAGTTTAAAATTTCTATACGATAATTCAATAGTTTTTTGTAGATAGATCCAAGTTTTAATGGATTCTCGATAGAGAATAGGTGTTAGAGATAATATTTAAAAAATATAAACAGGGAATATCTGAATCTCTTGTTTTCCTCTACTCCCTTGTGCAGTAAACAAAACACGTGCGTGCTTTTCTTAATGGATGCAACCTGTAACAAGCAATGTCTTTTTCAAATACTCTTTGATCTTGTTTGTTCTTTAATTAATTTCATTAGCTTAGATATTGTCCTCAGTAGTTGACTAGAGAATTTATTTTGTCAGTGATCAGTAGCTTTTTGGCCAGGGAAGAAAACCTTGGATTTAGTGAATTCATCAGACTGGCCTCCAGAAATGGAGCATAGAGTGGTTGGGAAAGAGGGCTTACACCTTGTTGCTATCACATTTGTGTCTTTGGACACAACTCTCACATAAAGTTAAGCAGCAACTGTAAGGATTTGGCTGGCAGATATCTTGGAGACTCACTGTTGCATCTTGCAGCAGTGCAGTCAGCTTTCCAGTCCCTCTTTGAACTTAGTTTGTTTCTTAACATTGATCAGTAGGCCAGTGGGAATTAATGGCTCGGTGAGGGGTATCGTAGTTGCCAGTTGCCCAGTGTTGGAATGCTGCAGGTAATTGGGCTGGACTGGTGAGAGCTGTGGCCGTGTGCTTCTCACGTTGCACTGCAGCTGCTGTTGATCTTAATTAATCTGACCCTCAGAGGCTGCAGTGTCATGGTGTAAAACGCAGTGCATATTAGAAATTGGAAGGCTTGCTTTTCTGGCTCTTATTGATGGCCATGTTTCTAGGTACGCCTTTTGGTTTTACTAATTGCATTTGTTTGACGCTAGCATAAAATTCTTAATGTACTTCAATCTAAAACTGTAATACGTTTTTCCTGTTTATGAAATCTATCTGTTGAGTAATGAAGCTGATGCACGTGTTTTTGAAATGTCATGGTTATAATGGATTTAGCAAAAATATTTCTGCTTATTCTGACAACGATTATTGTCTGTAAATGAAAAGAGTTGTACTGTGTCTGGTATGAATTTCTGGTGTAGTATAGTATGTTCTGTAGTGGGAATGCTTAGCAGTTGTTTTATTTAGCCCAGTCTTGTGGTTAAGGACTTGTAGTAGCATGGAAACATGGACAGTTGGAATTTGGTGCTGGCAAATGGAATCAATTAGTGTGCCGTGCATGTGCAAGGTTTTTAATTTACTGTTGATATATGACTGTCTTCATTCTGACTGCATGACATAGATTGAGGAAAATAGCAGGTTCCTTACAATTCACCCTGGTATTCAGGGTCATTTTCCCTCCCCTAGAGGAAATATCAAACTATACTATAACCTAGAGAACATACAAGTGTTCTAGTATAGATTTGTGTAGCTCTATTCCATCCTATTTTTGTTTTGATTTCAGGGGCTTCTCCATCCCAACTTGTGATTATTCATGGCATTATAAATATATATAATACAATTGCTTGTCTTTTGATTAAAAATGGAAAGGATTGTCAGAACACTCTGCTTTAATTTTTCCCTATATTTGACACATTAAATATTTTAATACATAAAAATCACACAAATTCCTATCCACCCATATGAACTTGTTGTCACTTTAACATATTGATAATTAGGGTTGAATCTTACTGGAGTTTACTTAATATTAGGTGTGCTGCTCTTGATAATAGCCAAGCATTGCAATTCCATTGCAAGAACTTAACTGATCTGATTGAAATGTCATTTTAAGGCAGTCTTTGGAGATACGTCTATGGAAGTCAGCTCCCAACTCTACAATGCTAGCATACTTTTGTAGCCTTTGAGTATGAATTTATCACTCTTTGCTTGAGCTAGTTATTGTTCTTCTTGACTTCTGAATTTCAGTAAATTTGTGTAAGGTTTAAGTGTTCTTTTGCATAATTTATGGACACAGTTAAGTCTCCTTTGGGAAAGGCTGGAGAACCTTTCTTCTAGGTTGATGAACATGAACCTATGTGATGTAGGTGATGTGAATAACTAGCTATGTGACCAGATAGCACTTGAAAGAACAGTATCTTAGAGACCAGGTTTAAAGTTAAACATTGGTGCTATGATTGACCTGTGGTCAGATCCCTTGTAAGATCAAGAGAGATACTCTTTGTCAACTTATGTATATGAAAGTGGTTATGTAACATTAGCATTTGCGGGATATAAAGAAGTATCAATCTTGGACAAAATTTCATATTTACCTGGTCTTGTAGGTTTTGATTTTGAAAAGACTAAACATCTGTTTTTCATCGTTGATCTCTCACTGCATCCTGCAGGGCCTGTCATCTCAGCATTGACAGGATCAGATGAAAAATACAATCGATGTGTTGACATTTTTTTGAGAATCACTCAGGTAAGATTACTTGTTATACAGAACTACAGTGAAATTCATGGCTGCTGCTAATGTTTCACCAGTTGGAGCCTTTGCATTCTCAATCATTAATTAAATTAGATACTGAGGTTCTCTGCATGTTCCCTTGTTTCTATTTTAAAAGCACTTTTTGTGCCTTGCTCAGTGCCATTTAACTCTCTTGTAATTTCCCACATAAAGAGCTTCACACATTTGTACTATTTTCCCCCACTTGATAGAGTGGCACCTGTTTGCTTGAATCAAGAACCATAGTGCACACCTCCAAAGCTCTTGGAAGATTTGTATGTATTTTTTTATTCTTAACTAGTGACTTTAGTCCTATTTAGATTCTTCATTGGCAATATGGGGAAAAAATTCTCTGTAGAGAACCAGATAATCAGGCGCAGCAGCAATTTTTCATCTTCCCAGTGTGTTCTAAATTCTGGCTTTCAAATCGTACATGAAAAATTACAAATATTTAACTGAATATACAATGGTGGAGTTGTTCTTTTTATAACATGAGTTATTGAAAATATTTATATTAGGTCATGCACTGGAAAAGTAGGAAATGGCATGTGTCCATTCAGTTGGCTTTGTTGAGCATCCAGTGTACTTACAAAATTAAAACTATTATCAGAGTGTATTCCAAAAGAATTGGGCTATGAAATGTCATGGCTGTGAGGGAAGGGGGAGGAAAGACCAGTTGGGCCGTATGCCAGTGTTGGAGCTTGATCTAACAGTGGTTTACATTTTGTCTCCATCTGTAATTTGGTGTTAGGAAATGCCAGAGTGCAGGTAGGGTAGTCTATAGTACAAGTAGTAGCAGCAGCAGCAATTCAGGTGCTGCCATGGATACTCTTTTGGCTGCAGTATTGAGCTGGAGTTATAGAATATTTATGCTTTATTTTAATCTGGCAGTCTACCAACAATTTTCCTGAGGAACATAAAAAAAAAAAAAATAAGGGGAATAGGTGGCTTTTTAGTGGAGTTATGACCTGGATTTGAAGAAAACTTCTGTGGAACAAGAGAGGGTCTTCCAGCATTCTGTCTGTGCTGATTTTTCAAAGGTCTGCAATGAAATGCTGCTACTGGATGCCCTAAAGCTTTATAAAAATGATTTGTTGCAAGTGTTAGATGTAGAACATGTATGGGGTTTGTTTTCTGCCTTGCATGTGTGTGCACACTTCATTCTTTGTATGTCTTCTACTTACGTTATTAGGTGAACACTTGGCGACTCTGTCATTCTAAAGTAAAATTTGTATTTCCCAGGAATTTCTTATCCATATATAATTTCCTAACTTCTGATTCTTTTACTGTGCATGGCAGTACACCAAAGTCTGCCAGTTTTTTGTTGAGATTAGTTTTGATCAAATAACATATGATTTCCAGCATAGCAAAATACTCAAGAAAAAAAAAAAGGAAGTATTAACTTTACAAAGATTCTTTTTTAGGGATATGTGGTTTTGTGTTTTTTTTTAATATTGGTGGTGCCAAGTGCTCATCTAGTATTTGCACTACTTTTAACAATAATAAAACAAATACTTTATAATTTTATAAGATTTGTACGTTCTGTATGGATCTACATCTATGACTAGCTGTTCTAGTAAGTGCCGACATGATATATTATGAATGAATTATTAATGAATAATTTTTTTAATTTTTGATTTTTTTGATTTATTGATTCATAGCTAGAAAGATGGTTCTTTCCCTGAATAGCTAGGATTTAGAAGGAAAAAATAATTCCTCTGATTTTAAATCAGTGTTAAAAAATATTTGAGTGTATGTAGAAATATGTGTGATTGCTAGTCTCAGAACTTTGGTCTTGCATGCTCTTGATAGTAGAAAATCAATTAAATGGGCAGCTATATTTGTCCCATTAGGTTTCCTGTACCTTTGGAAAACAAACCCCCTTGAATTTATGCAAATGTTTTATACCCTCTAGTCTAGGAGACATAGAATGGATAGTGGTAACAACGTCAGTGTTTGAATTAAGCAAGACATTTATAACTAGTTTATTTTTATTCCAGTTTTTTTAATGGTGCTTTGTTGATTAGTGACAACAAGATTCTATTGTTTCTATATTATCTTTTCTAACGGGTCTTTTGTCTGATAGTAATTACTAGTTGAAAGAATGTTAGTTGTGATGTTCAGAAGTAGTTCAGTTCTGTCCTTCACACTTTATTAGCTTAGTACTTTCTGATTTCATTAGTGCAGACATAAGGTCACAAAATTTAGTCATCCAGAATTGCAAAATAAGTACCTTGATATTTCCCTTTTCCAACACACATGAATATGCTCAGAATGATGAAAAAGAAGCTTCTCTTTATTTATTCACTGTGTCTATTTTTCAGTGGAATCATATGGTGTGTAAAGGACTACCATGCTTTCCATGTTGACTAGTCCAGGAATATGTGAAGTTTCATCTTGTGCAAAATTCTTTGTGTTTTCTTTTGTAAAGAAGTCTGTGCTTGTAAAGTTTGACAACGTTGTATTGGTTGTCTGAATATTTTTGTTGTTTATTGTGAAGAATTTTTATTTTTATTAGGTTGGCTAGTTCTGGTTTGAGTGCCTCGTTTCTCCCAGTACAAAATTTCAGAAGTGATTACAACAATTTTCTAAGGGGTGCAGTATTTCACCTGCATGTAAGACTTAATGAACTTTTCCTTAAAAACATGCATGTTAGATGGGCTCCTAAGATAATGCAAGGATATTTTTTCTGTGGAATATTAATGCATAGGAGTTCAGAGTGGGTGGTCTTAATGCCCTTGGTGCTTATAAGCATGCAAGTGTCTTAATTTGGATGGGTTTTCCCTGTTAAGGATTCTAAGAAAGCATACAGGAGTTTTGGTGTAAATTAGTGTATATCTGTAGGACTGGTTTTGTGTTAAAAGGTTTTCATATTTCAAGCTATGGTTATTTGGGAGGTGCAGATGAGCTGATGATGGCCATCTGATATTCAAGTCAAGTGTGCTTAAACTTACAAGTATTTCAGGAACTAATACAAATTTTGTATTTTTAGGATGACCTACTTCAGTAGGTCTAGAAAGAGGTGTGATGTTGCAATGCTGATTTAGAGGAAATAGTGCTCTTAGTAATTATCTGCTGAATTGTGGTGCAGTTTATTGGCAAACCAAGGGAGAATGATGGCATACTTTGTGATTGATGCCAGTTTGAAAAGAAACGAGTGTATCTGTAGGTATTCTGGAATCCTCATAGGTAAGTCTCTATGTAGCAGGAAAGACCAGTATACCTCAGAAAATTTGAGATGATTTTATCACTCCATATTGAATAATCTCTAAAGTTTCACTGTGCTTTAAGAAGATTTTCTTGTGTTAATCCCTTTAGAGTGCAGTAGTTTTCACGTAGCGTTTACATGCTGGATTCTAAGGGGGTTATAATTTCCCCCATTTCTTTCTCCTTTGCTCAAAAGCAAAATAAGGTTTTCATATTGGATTCCTGTATAGATGTTTCTCCTAGTTAGAAATATAGAAAGTTAGAAAGGTTAGAAATTAATTTATGTTGCCTGCTTCAAAATGTGGGATATCCCCAATGTTTTCCCTCTTCCATTGGGGAAATTGAGGAACCATGCTGGATGGGCCATGCTAGAGTGCTGAAGCTGCTTAAAAAGATTTAATCCAGAAAATACTATGTGTATGCTGCTTATTTGGCAAAGTCAGTGATTGTCTGAATAAGTATTTAATTTCAATTTTTAGTCTTTGAGTTATTTTTAGAGCTCCAAGTTTTCCCACTACAAATCTTTTGAATTCTGAATCTCAGTAGTAGTTCAACTTGTCTAAGTGCTGAAAAATGAGTAGTTTGTTTCGTAAGCATTTTAACACAAATCTTTTTAATTTCTGCTTTTATACTTGCTCTTCAGAATAGGAATTTGGCCATTAAAACCATCACTGATGAATTCAGAGAAGTAAAACTTCCAGTTTTTAGGTAGGATGAAGATATGTGGATGCAGTCAAAACCTGATGAATTTTTTCCTGTTGTTTGTTTTGCTTGAGGTCAAATATTCCCCTAGAGGTGAGCATTTCTCCAGTTCTCCACATACAGTTCTTCCATTTTTCCACGGCTGAAATTCTAGTACCATAAGCAAAAAGAAATAAAAAATTCTTTTTTTTCTCTTAAGCATGAGGACTGAAAATTATAATTTCCTTCCTATTTGCTGCTGCCTCCCACAAGAGTAAGTGGAGACACTTTGTACAAAGGCAGTAGTAATACCAGCAGTTTCTGTATACAAACATTAAATTCAGGTAAGTATTTATGCAGGGTAGAATACACCTCCAGTCTACGTAGTCCTGAAGTAATGTGTTTAAATATAGGGAGAGATTATTAGTAGTGTATTAAAAAAAAAAAAGATTCTTCTTTAGGTCTTTTGGTAAAAGGCTTCTGTCTTTTTCTAGGAGAAGGATATTTTGTTTTGGGGCGTTTTTTTTTTGGTTTTTGTTTTTCCCTGGTGCTTATTTATGGTAGTTAAGATTTACTGCTGCCTTTTCCCCTGAGAATAGTTGTGTTCTCACCATTTTCTAGGCTTGCAAACAGTTGTAATTGAACTTTTCTCAGTTAGAAAAGAAGAGGCTAGAGGTGTTTGAATCTGTATTTGGAGATGCCTTTCCTACATTCAGTTTTATTATAGTCAATTAAATGATGGACACAGGAATAATTCTTTTGTTTTGGTAAGGATAATATAAGGTGCCTTTTCACTTATAAATAGATATTTAGATATTTATCAAAAATAGGTATATTATACAGATTACCAGTATGAACTTACCAAATATACATATTTTCCCCTTCTGGGGTAAGAATTTTTTAGTGTTTTCTTTTAGTTCATGGTCTCTTTGCAAGAAAAACTCCACTGTTTTAAAATTTCCTTTTAAATTTTAATGCAGATATGTAATCCTTTACTAATGCCAAAAGCAGAGCAAGTGATAAAAATTTAGTGTATATAATCAATAATTTTTTGGAATTGTCTTACTCTGCTTAAAAATGGCCTGATTTTCTGATCTTTATGTATAGACTGGCTTTTAAAATATATTTTTAAATCTGTTCAGTAATTCCATATAGGAAAATACTGTCTTTATGTCCATGTATGCCAGTCTTGCTAAAAGATCCATTTTAAAAGAAGTGCTAGATCTAATCCAGATTCAGTTACAAATCCTCTTCAAACTAAACATGTTCTAAAATATCCTTCCATTTGCAAATAATTGCTCTTGCTATGAGTACTGATTTTTCTCTTTTATTTTGATGTAATTGTTTGATTTTAGCTTTGAAAGGTATAAATCAAAATTTGTGAACTATGGAACTGACTGAATTATCAAAAATTATCTAAACAATTAGTGGGAAGGATTCTGTCAACTTTTAATATGAAATTCTAAAAGGCACAGGAAAGCTTTCTAAAAAATAAACCCCAAAAATATATTTGCATTTTGGTTTAAAAATACTAATCATGAAGTCAAATTGCCCTATTTTTGGTAATTATTACATAAAGTGTTTTGACTCATCTTTTAGAAGGATTATTTGGACTTTTTATTGGGGAAGACTTGAATTATGTATGGAAGAAATCAAGTCTATTCACCTTCCAGCTTTTCATTAAGAAAATTTTAAATAAGGTTTTCCCATATTCTGGGTAGTACAGTTGTTTACACAAGTCTTTATTCTTTTAATAATATTGTCCTTATTTGTGTATTGAAAAGAGAAACCTAAAATATGCTTTGGTGTTCAGATTCTAATGCCTGTCATATTATTTCAGAAAAAAATTAAAAATTATTTTTGCATGTGTTTAAATTTGAGCTTAATACAAACCTTTTGTAAAGGTAATTGCAGGTTCAAGGAATTTATGCTCATTTCAGACTGGAAAAAAAAATGGGGAGGCACTTTTAATTAAATCTTGTATGTATAATTACTCTTGTATTTGTGATGTAATCTGTGTTTTTTAGAGTAAGACAGTACATTCAAAGGTATCCTGATATTACCTGCTTTCCGTTGAAATTATCAAATACACCACCTACAGCTTGTGAGAACTAAGGGAGACAGTGGAAAATGCATTTGGTTACTGAGTGGTATACCTTAGTTTTTATTCTTGGACAATAAACAAAAGTATCTGGAATGGCTGCTGCGTAGTTATTTGTCTGTTAAGGTGCTAGCTTTTAGCACATTTTGATTTTTATTGTCTAAAAATACACGGTTCTGTTTGAGTTGGAAAAGGAGAGATTAAGATTATATAACGTTTCATGGTAATTATGTGTGAGCTCTTTGCTTATTTGCGCAAAGAAACATTAAAAAAAAAATCCCTCTGAACCGCTGAAGTGACATGAAGCACCAGCTGGGGAATCTGAAATCAAATATTTTAGGGCATGATTTGTACTAAACTGCAATTAGAATGTATGATTCTGCACTAGCAATTGTTCTGAGTGAGTTCAAATTGCACATGAAGAAGGAACACAAGTGATGTCTGTCTTGACTGCAACTGATGTCTGTACACGTGCTATTTCACAGTATTTTTTATTCACATGCAAAACTGGGAGAATGACTAACTTGATTGTTTTGTTTGTTTATTGTCAGTTAAGACTTAGTGTGTCAATAGGTGAATTAAAGACTTGAAAGGAAGAAAAAAAATTGAAATTACACATTTGAAAAACATGTTCTTAAAAATTTTAAATTAATTTTGCACGCAAATATTTTAATAATAGGAAAGTTAAGAGAAATTCTAAAACACCAGAGACTTGTTCCAATGTATTTTTTTCTCTTAATTTTTTTTTTAGCTTGTGCATGTTAAAACTGCAATATTGACCTGCTGGTATTATAAAAAGATAGCATTTTCTGTTTTCAGAAAAAACTGCATTTTGACACATTGTTTAAAAACTAGAACAGCTCTTCATATGAAAACACAAACTGTGATAATTAGATAGTATGCCATATGTGGTAGTTTAAGTTGGCATATATCTCAAATGGCATGTTTAATGTACTGTATTACTGGAATTAGTAATTTTACAGCTGAGAGCTGTTAATTCTGTTATACTCATTCCCTCTGATGAACCTGTAGGTAATGATAGCAGATATTTTTCTTTGCAAAAGCCTGCTTCTGATAAATTAAAACAGTTATAAGCCACTGTATTTTTAATTGCATCTTTGACTAGTGTATGTTCCTCATAATATTTTAGGTGTTTCTAACTACTTCAGAATTCTAAGATTTTCTTAAAATAAAGATATAGTTAGTATTGATGGATGGTCACATTTTTTGCTTGATGAAATATATGTAGCGAGGAAAGAAGGAAGGTTGTTTTTTCCATATGGCTTTTTTTTTTTCCTCCATGTAGAACTTCCCCCACTTTTTGTTAGGGTAAAAAATATTGTTAACCCTAGTTGCTTGAGAATTATTAACAGTGGTTAAATTCCACATACCTGTGGATTCCACAGTGCAGCTGAATAGAAATCACTGGTCTTGAAAAGTCAAGGGAAGAAAGCAAGACGTTTGATTACAACTGGGTATGCCTGAGACGGAGTTAAATTTTCTTTTTCAAAGCAGCTTGTATGGTGCCAGGTTTTAGAGTTGTGACCAAGAAGTATTGACAATACACTCATGTTTTAACTCTTGCTGAACAGTGTTTGTACAGTGGCAGGGCCTGCTGTTTCTGACTCTCCCAGTGAGAAGACTGGGTGTGCAAAAAGAAGTTGCCAGGTGGATAGCCTGAGCTGTCTCAAGCTACTCCATGCCATAGAAGGTCCTAGCAAAAGAAAAGAAAATTAAATGGAGTGGAGTGTTCAGCTAGCATTTTGCTCAGAGACTAGCTGAGAAATGGTCTGCCCAGGGACACTGGTGATTGCCTTTGCATCATCTATCTGAATCACAGAATCATAAAGGTTTAAAAATACTTAAATCCAGCTGTTGTCCCACTAGCGGCACCACCATGTTCACCATCAAGCCATGTGCTGAAGTGCCATACCCACGTTTTCTGTATGCTTTGAGGGAGGGTGGCTCCACCACTCCTCTGGGCAGTCTGTTCCAATGCTTTACACTCTTTCTGTGAAGAACTTTTTCCCAGTATCTAATCTAAACCTCCCTGGGTGCAGCGTGAGGCCATTTCCTCTTATCCTGTCACTGGTTGCCTTGGAGAAGAGGCCAATTCCCACCTGGCTACAATCTGCTATAGGCAATTGTAGAGAGCTGTAAGGTCTCCCCTGAGTTGCTTCTTCTCGAGGCTGAACAGCCACAGCTCCCTCAGCTGTTCTTTGCTCCAGACCCTTCACCAGCTCCATTGCCCTTCTCTGGACACGCTACATCCCCTCAGTGCCTTTCATGTAGTGAAGGGCCCAAAACTGAACACAGGATTTGGGGTGTGGCCTCACCAAGCGCTGAGTACAGGGACATGATCACTTCCCTGGTCCTGCTGTTGCAAGCTGGGATGTTATTGGTCTTCTTGGTCACCTGGGCGCACACACAGGCTCATGTTCAGCTGGCTGTTGACCAGCAACCCCAAGTCCTTTTCTTCCTTTTTTTGTGGGCTTTTTATTTTCTTCCTATTTCCCTTTACTTCCTATAATACTTTTATCTTGACCCATGATTTTTCTTGCTTTGGTCTTAGTCTTTTCTTCCCCCATTCTGCTGGGGAAGGGGAGTGGGTGAGCAGCTTTGTGGACTTACCTGCTAGACAGGATAAAGCCCACCACAAGGATAATTAATCTTTTTGTGTAGTGCAAATATTTTGCCTTTCTAAAAATGTAAAGGAGGGTGAGAGACACACCTACAACTTCACTCAATTTTGTCTTTATTTACTGGCAAACACTACTAAGAGTTGCAAAAATTAATTGAATTTACAGCTTTTGGTGCTGATTAGGTCCCCCCTGTTTTCTACTACAGACATTGATTAGGTCCCCCTCTGTTTTCTACTACAGACATTGTTGATGTGGTTCTAGGCAGAATATACAGAAGGAGCATAGTACAGATAGCAACAGTGAGAGATCTTTTTGGGAAGGAAATTTAGGTGAATTGTTAGAAAATAGATGTGGCATGGACTTCATGGTTTAAGGACTCAATTTCTCTGTTGTCCTTCCAGACAAACCCATAAAATCTCATAATCTTTACCCTTTTAATGCCTTCCACTTGCCCCAAAATTGAGGCAATGGTGCCAGTTCCAAGCTCCACCACAAGAGAAACACAGTGGAAAAAGTCTGAAACCTCTTCACTCACTGACGATGTCCTAAATAAAAAAGGATAAGTGTGATAAAGGAAAATGTGCCCTATAAGCTTAGTGCCTGTTTGTATGATACTATTCAAACAAGCTAGTGGGAAGGTGAGACTTTGACAACAAAGCAAAGGGGACATTTCTTTTTCCTTCGTAAGAAAATGAAATTTAGTTAATGAAAAGAATTGCTGTCCTTTTTGACAGAACTATTAACAGAACATGATACTCATGCAGTCATACTCTTGGGTCATTAAGTCCAATTCCAGCTTATTGCAGGTAGCTATCATTCATAACCCCACTCTATGAAAGACCTTTTAAAGACAGTTAGGAACTTCGAAAATTGCAGAGTTTCATTAGCACTGGGATTTGCTGCTCACTCAGACTTTTTTTCACAAAACGTGTGGTTCCCTTCACAAAAAAAAAAAAAAAATAATAGTATTAAGGTAATTTTTTAGCTTTGAGAAGTTCTGATTTAAGAGTCAAGTGACTCCTAGTGTGGTGTCAAGTGAATATCTGATCAAGTTCATAAATTAATGTGTGTGTTGAACATCAGTTTTATTTGTAATGACAACTGTGTTGAAATTAAGCATGGCATTCTAGACTGTTCACCATTACCTTTAAACCAACCATACTTTCTACTATTTTGTGATATTGTGATTATATTTTTATTCATGTTCTGTATGCTCCTCAGCCATTTTAAAGCTGGTTTCCCTTCTGTGTTTCAGTTTGTGGTTTTCTAATGGTATTAAATATTTGTCTAAGGAGAAGACCAATTGTCTCCAGCCTCCCCAGCCTAAACTGGAGCAGTGAAATTTAAACTCACGTAGTTGAAAGGCTTCAGATGTTCAATTTCCTGTCGTTAACCTCCATTGTATGTGAAAAGGCTGTGGAAATGGGTTTTTAATCTTGTAATTAAATGCTACCAGAGTTGTGTATGAGCAGATCGCTGAGGAGAGGAGTGCTTACTAGACCACACGTTTAAGAGTTTTGCCTCCTTCAGGTCTTTTACTGTCATTGATTGTAGCTATCTATGGCCTCTGGGTGATTGCTCCTATGGTAAGTCTGTTGCCACTGCCTTGGCAACCTTGAGGGTGAGGGGAGATGCCTTTCGATTTGTTGCAGTGCCTGTGCAAAGGCAGGCAAGAAATCAAAGCAGTGGGTTTTTAACTCAAAAAATTTGGTCCCATTTGATAATACTTTCATGGGATGAAATAGCTCTTTCTCTGCTCAGTCTCAGCAAGTTTCATAATAAAGTTTTGAGCAGTATCCATAGTAATCATTATAAAAAAGAGACAGAACTTTTTATTTTGAATGGGCGTTGCATGCTTGTGCAAATGTAAAAATTAGGTCATTTGAGAGATAGATGTGCCCACGTATATGCATTGTGGTGTTATGTTAGATACAGCTTACCTTTTTGTTCTTGAGTTCTCGTATGACTTTCTTGTCATTTCCATATCTTTGGTTTTTCCTTCTTGTTCACAATAGTTGTACTTTTGGTGTGGTTCACTCTGAAATGCACAGAGTTTGCCTGAATGATGGTTTCTTGAAAAGGGACAAGAAAATGGAACTGCAAAGAGAAAGCACTTTCAAATAGTTCATTCAAGTAATGCTCAGCTGTTTGAACTCTAAACTCCTTGGCTTAAGATTTGTGAAAAGTTACCAACTTCTAAATTGGAATCTCAAGAAATCCACATCAGGATATTTTGTGAAAGGACAAATGGAGTAGAGGGAGTTTTCTGATTGCTCAAGGCCTGTGAAGACTATTTCTTCATTAAAGCTGAGGACTAGGGAAAGGTTTAGCTTTTGGACTGGCTTAGTATTTTAGATATAAAAGTTATTGAACTTTTCTAACTGAAAGACATGTTTGTTCTAAAGTAGCTTTTGTTAACAGTACTTTTTTTTAGAGGTCAGTAATTTTTTCTGAAACTTTGATTTGATCAGCTTAAACTTTGAGTGACTATAGCTGTACTTTATAGTAGTCTGAGTTTTTGTGCATGGCTGAATAAGAAAAGCAAAAGTCATACTGAAATAGAAACAACAACTGCTGAATTGGTAATACAGGAATTTTGTAATAAAATTTATATTAAAATCTTTTGAGATTATGTTGCATGCACAGTTCCATTTTATTTGTAACTGAGGGGTCATTAAATATAGATACTTCTGTGTATAACAGAAAGTTTGGCAGTTTTAAGTTCTTACAAACTTTTATCATAAGTCATGCTAATACCATTTTTAGAGCTGAAAGTATTTTATAGTTTAAGGTTCCCTTACAATATGTGCAGTGGGAGATTGAGTATATTTTAGATTTTGTGACAACAACCTGATCTCTGCCTGCTTCCTAAAGATGGTTATCGTGTCTTGACTGATTACGTAGGAGCCCATAAGATTCCCATGTTCTGTCCCAGATAGAAATGCAGAACAAAAATCTGTTTTTACATCCCAAATTTAGGAGACAAAAACAGTTTTGGAATTAACTTCATGTAGAAATGTGATATGTTTTATGTACACACCACATCTCTCTGTACTTGTATGACACCACATGAAAATTTATAAACATGAAACAGCATCATTATAGTACATTTTTCTAAAAATTAAAGTTAACAGAATCAGTTTGATAAGTTTTGTCCTGAAAATTTGTGTCTCAGATGGAATCAGAAGTTAGGGGAGTGGTTTTGTCTTTTTTTGAAGAACCTACAAAATTAATAAAACCTTTCCAATTACTCTTATGTGTAACATATGTGTTTTTAAGTTATGTTAATTTTTAGTTTTTAATTAACTGTCAGGATAAGTAAATACTAAAAGAGTGCAGTTTCTTTGTGACTGTCATTTAATCTTGCCTGAATTTAAAAGCTTTTTTAATGATAATTATGACAGATGGTACTTTAAAATATGGAGAACTAAAGCTCTTTACTCCATTTAAAAGAAACTATTCTTTTTTCGTTGATGATTGTTGTGGGGGAGAACTACCTTTGAATATTCTAACTATTGTTTTTCTAGAAATCTTATCAATTTAACACAGTCTATTTATCCTTTGTTTTACTCATTGTTTTTTCTTCATCATTCCATAGTTTCATACAAACAACAGCATTTTACTTCCTAGAATAAAGCTGCTAGTCAAGGTGGAGAGCTTTACCTCATTTGAAGTGGTGGGCATCTTATACTCTAGTTTTCTTTCTTCTGCTTGTGTGTACTTGTTCAGTGGTCTGTGAACTTTATTTTTCATGTAAGTGCTATACTGGATTGATTTCTAAAAAGTAATCTTATCTTCAATTGTATTCTACAAGGAGCTACAGTACTTTTGGTAATAGAGGTACTACATTTTTATGTTTCCCTCTTCCCTTCTCCTTTATCTCCTGCTAGTCCTGAAGGACTTTTCACCTATCCTTGTGAAAACTAGATTCAATTACAAATAAAGAATGGTTCTGAATTTAAAATTCTAAAGCATCTGTCTGAGAAAAAATCTTTCTTAATTTAAGTGTGTATTTTGTGTCATTGGTCATGAAGAGCTCTTTACTTACGAGCAGAGAGAAGGTTATATAAATAGAGGAAAAACTTATGTCATTTAGGTCAGAATGTGAAGAACTTCTGTTAACTTAGGCCCTGAATATTCAAGTAAGCAAGGAATTATACATTGCAAATATGTTTCTTGGGGTATCTGTAAGGTTGTATAGATTAAAAAAAGAGAAGTTTGCAGATTCAGTGGAATAGTTTTATTATTTTATTCTAAAATTGTATTTTACCTTTGGTTATTACTTATGCTGGCTCAGAAACAAATGAGGAACAGTGGTGCCTTTTTTACAGTGTACATAGGAAAATGGCCTTTGAAAAGCTAAGGCTTTTCTGATGTATAAAAAGTATAGCAAATCTGCATGTTGTTTGTTAATAAAAAAAATACTTCCATGAAAATATGAAAGGATTTCATTCCTAGCTAGACGTGGCACTGATAGATTATCTACTTGTTGTAAGCACTGTCTTCACATTCACGTGATGATGCTAGGAGGAAGGATGCTGTTTGATCATGATGTTGTGGTGCTTATGCTTCAGTACCAGTGCTGCATTTGGTTTATATTGGTATTCTCCATTATTGTTTTATAAGAAAATTTTGAGTTTAGTGGTTGAAGTTACTGTTTTCTTTGATGTGTAGATATGAACAGTTGTAAATTAAATTTGACCATCTGTCACATTCAGGGTGTTTGAAAATTTAATAATTATTTCAAACATTACTGGTGTATATTTCATGTGACTAAACCCCAGACTATTAGCTGTAAGGATTCTTGTATTGCAGTGCAAGAACATTTATCAGTATCTACTACTTATCTAATATTTTTTAATATCCCATATTCTAATTTACATAATTTCATGCAAATGTAAACTGGTATTTTACTGTAAAATACCGTAAAAGTTACAAACAGAGATAAATAAAGAATAATTTAAAAGGACATTTTGAATAATACTTCAAGAGGATTGGGACTAACCTCTCTATGCTATTTGGTAAGAGATTATTATTATTTTTAAGTAACTGAGAAAAGGGAGAGTGGACAAAGATTCCTGATAGCCATTTGTACAATGTTCCTGTTTTCGCACTTTTTTATTCCAGATCTCACAATATTTGGAACAAAAATGTGTGATAGGTGTTCAAAATGAAGTAGCATCAATTTGTAAGGACTATATTGAGCTAAATTCAATTTAAATTTAAAAAATTGGAATAATGTGAACAAAGACAATATTTATTTTTATAGCTTCATAAAAGATGCAATCACATATGTTTATTGGCAGAGTCATCTTCTCTAAACCAGAATTTTGTGTACCTAAATGAAACCCAAGGAAAAGGAGAGTTTGTTTTAGGGAAACACAAACTGGGAAAGAAAGGTGGCCAAACAGAATAATAGTTGTCATAGTCATTTTTCTAACTTTGATATTATCCACTGAGGCTTATTGTGGTCATCATCCTTGATGAAATTAGTGGAAATAAGTGAATTGCTATCTCACTCAAAAGTTATATCCTGATAGTTCATTTCCTTTATTTTGTCTATTTTGTTATTTAAAAAAGGAGAATATAGGAAAAATTCCTCATGCATGTATATATAAATTGTAAGTAATTTTGATTTATACTGTCTCCATAAGTCTTAACAAAGAAAAAAAAAAAAGATGATAGGCTTTACAGCATGCTTGGAAAGTGAGTTTGTCAGAAGTGTTTTTGTTACAGATTAATCAAGTATAATGGTTAGCTTAAAAACAGCAGTCATCTTAAAACTAATAAAATTCTTAGGTAGATGTGGTAAAACATAAGTGAAGCCTGATTTTATGAAGCTCAAAGGAATTGCTGATATATTTCCCCCATCTTAGCTATGTGCTGTAAAATGCAGGAGGTAGGTTGAATTTCCTTTTGGTTTGCGTTTTTTGTGTGTGATTGTACGTAAGTAGAGATGTGGTATTTGAAAATGTTGCTCTTGATAATTTGTTGTCATAGGTAAATAATTTGATTTATTTTCTGATATGTCAAATCATAAGTGTTTAAATCTATTTCTTTTTAAAGGTATTTTATATAAGGCATAATTCTATATGGCATGTCTAGGCTTCTGTAGATGTCTGCTTTTTTTCTGTGCGTGTTAAGGAGGATGCTGATTGTTGTTGTTCCCTGTGAAGCAAATTATTCTAGTGACACAGATTAAACCCAAACAAGTGCCAAACATTCAGATCTCATGGGCTTAGGAAATCCTAGACACTTTTAATTTTGTTCTTACAAAGTAAATCTCCTGAAGAAGCTGTGAACATTTGTTCAAAAAATTGAATGCAATTAAACAGCTAATTATCAAAATCAAATTCAACCAGGTTACCTGCTGCCAAGATTTCTCACTTAAATAACTTAGGAAAAAACTTAAGGAACCCATTGCAGACATATATTAATAAATGTGTTCTAGAGTACTGTAATGTCTGTAGCCTTCTGATTCTCATTATATTTTTGTGTTAATATAAACTCACCAAACTCACCAGAAGTCTATTATTTCTGTTGATGATTTGAAGGTATTTATAAATTTGCCTTGGTCAAATAGCAGAATTGAAAATGTTAGGGGTGCCTTTTTCTGACAATGGTCAATTTACTTGCCGTGTGGGATCAAAAATTAGATATTTTGAAAAAAAAAGGCAGGAATATAGAAACTTGTCCTCCTTCTCAGGCATTTATTGCAACTTCCAGTGAGTTATCATTGTGTAATATGTTTTCATATGCAGGAAGTAAATTTAGGGCAGCGGGAGTCTTTCTTGGCTTCAGTCTGTCCCCATACTTTTCCTTTTTCACCCCTTTCTTCACTTGCTGTTTGGTAAAGCATTTGGGTGTGGTAGGGAAGGAACCATATTCCAAAACAATCCCCATGATTGACATGATCACGGAAGGTCACAATGGTAGTAGCTGTATGCAGAGTGTGATAAACGTACTGTTACTCCGTGAGCAGCTGAACACTGGGAAGATGCACTAAGGAAACATCTTACTGTAATGATGACTTTTTCTATTTCAGAATAGTATGTTTCATTCAATATGGTGCTTCCTGCCTTCTTATTTTCAATACAAACATTTCAATCAAGTGCATTTGGGAATCAGAAAAAGTGCAAGATAATGAGTGGTCTGCATAAAATTTAATGGTGGTCCAATTATGGCTGAACATGTTTTAGATGTTCCAAAAGACAGGTGTAATAATGAAAACAGATGACTAACTGCACAGGTTCAGGTCTTCTGTTGATTAGGTAAGAAAGAAAAAACATTTGCCTCATACCTGTTTTATTCTTCTTGAATGTCAGACTGTTTCAAATCAGTGTTACTAGCAGACTGAAATGGAAGAATATATCATTGACGTTTTGGTTTTTTTTCCAAAGCACATGAATGCAGCGTGTTTATGTTTCAACACTGACCTTGATTAAATGTGGTAGAGGAGAGTACTTGCTGTTACTTTTCTGGTAGTCATATCCTAAAATAAACGGACAGCTTAAAGACCAGTTTGGAATCTGTAGAACGTTCAGTGACTACTTTAAAATCTAATAAAATAAACCAAAAATAAATACAGTATTAGTAAATCTCCAAATAAATGCAAATACAAATCAAAACAGCCCTATCCTATGTATTTTGAAATTCTTGATATATTTTTTTCATCTTCAAGAGTAGGTCCAAACTCACCCAGGAGATTCATGCAATGAGATTGCATGAAGTATATTGTCTGTGACATGCAGAACTTCTTTCCCTTCTGATTGAAAACACACTAATATTACTTATAAGTTCTGAATTTTTGATTTCTTTCTTCTTGAAACAGAGACAATAATTTTAAAATTGCTTGTTTTTTATTATCACTTTTCATTACAAAACAAAATGAAATCTTTGTTTCAAGCAGAAGAAAGTTGAAGAACAAGATAGTATTCCTTTTGTTGCCAGTTATTTTAGGTATCTGTGTCTAGATTAGGTTCAAAAGTTAGAAATAAAAGAAAAAAAGCACAGAAACTTTGTAGTGTTAATGAGGAATATTTTTAATGATGTGTAATCTTGCCAACTAAAGATGTGTGTTTTCACTGAATTCTCATCTGGTCCTTTAATAATTATTGTTTTTCAAAGACTTTTTCTGTAAGTTGAATGGAGGTAATTTTCAGTTTTGTATTGTAGAATTTTTGTTTTATAGTAACTGTCACTTTTCAGATTCTAGTTTCTGAAAATGGAGGAATGGCACCATTGACAGTGAAGAAAAAATGTGGACAAAACTATTTGTGATGCTTTTGGTAGTATTTACTTAATGACTTGTAAGTCATTCATGATTATGCGTACTTACTGGATGGGTAGAGTTAATATCTTGTTGTGTTAGCATTGTGCTGCACTACTCTTTAGTTACCCATAATTTAAGAAAGCCTAAGCAGAGTAGGATGCTGTCTATTGCTTGTGATTTTTCTTCTGATTCTCATTTTCACAGGAGGTACTCAAAAATGGAAGTAAATAATTATTTCGGCATCCTTCAGGTATAAGATGTGCTGTTCCTAGTTTTTTTTTGGGGGGGGGAGGAGGAAATGATAGGAGAACTGTAGCTGAATTTTATATCAAGTTTGGATATCCAGTTTGAACTTGCACAGAATTACTTTTTTCAGGATACGTGCTTTTCTTTTGTAGTTCCATATATTGTTCATGAATGGTTAACATTGTGTTTGCTTGACAGGTAAACTGCTTTTGTTTAAACCTGGACACTTATAAATAGTGCCTGAAGTGATGCTCTGTGAAAAGTTAACCTGAACTGAATTTGTTAGCATTGTACCGGAGCATTCTCAGGCATTTAGTTTTTCAAATGTATTGTTCATTTCAGAATGAGGAAGTTCTTCCTTATGGCCCCTAAGGCACCAAAGTTAGTCATGTTCCCTTACTAGGGTTCTTCACAAAGTCAGATTATGTTGTCGAGATCTTCCACTCTGAAAAGAGTCGTGTACAAGTTGCATTGTCTCTTGGGTTTTGGTAGCTATTACAACTGTTCAGTTACCAGGAAAAAGAATGGAAAGAGATGATACAACAAATGTTTAAAAACGTAACCTAAGGTACGAACTCAGTAGGTACAAGAAAACGTCAGTCAGAATAGTGTGTGGGAACAGAGTACTGGCTTCTTCACGTAAATTTTTCTTTTGATTTCTGTGCTTGACAAATTTCAGTTGTTCAGATAATTCTGATTTAACTACTTTTGATTTTGGAGGCAGGTGTGGTGGGGGAGGGCTGGTGAAAAGCGTAGCTCTCACACATCTACCGATTTTCTAAAGAAGTATTTAAGACGTACTTAATATGAGGAAAATACCTCATTTTTCATAGTTCTATTTGAAGTCACTGATTCACTTGCTGGAACTTGGAAGAAGTAGAAAACAAACCAGCTGAAGGCAGAGATACAAATGCTTTGGCAAATGGAAAACTAAGTGAAGACAATAGCACTATTATTTATAAATCATTTTAAGTGTTAGGCAGTTTTAATAATAAATGAAACCCATCAATATCATTGTTAGTTTTTAGTCAAATGATCAAGTGATTCATAGAAAACTTGATGATTCTACAAATTTGGAGAATAGTTGCTTGAGTTCTGTAGCTTTTTTTTTTTTTTTTTTTTTTTTTTTAAACAAAAAAAACCCACNTTTTTTTTTTTTTTTTTTCAAACCGAAGAACCCTACTACTTCTAAATTCACCAGCTTCAAATTAAATTGAAAACAAATGTGTGCTTTTGGTTCCCTGGGAGTGTTGGGGGTTTTGGTTTGTTTGTTTTCTCTTGTGCAGAAAAACGCCACATTGAGTTTTTTCCCACATTGTTTGTTGTGATGTGACAAAACAAATCTGGCTTGTGTGTGAAACAAGTCTCTTATACTAGGGAGCCTATCTTTAATAACAGATGAAAAATGGTTGTGGTAGTTGTGGCTTCCTGAGATCACAGAGATAGACTTGTTTGTGTGCATTTGGTTTTCTTTTAAAATTTAAATGTACCACTAACTATAATTTACAGTTTCCTAGGGAAATAGCATTTAATATGTGGCTTGAAATGTGTTTTCTGTAAATACCTGTGGTTTTAAGATATCTGTATTTTTGGTTAACTGGATATGTTCATTTTTCAATAGCAATCTTTTCGAACCACAAAAATGAAAAGCTTTTAGCTTTGGGTTTCTTGGTCTTCCCTCTAGCCCCATGACTTGTATAAAGCTATTCATATTTTACTGTGCCCTTAAAATAAAAAGGGTTCTTTTGACCAGCATACTTTATTCAGGAGTTTAAATGTGGTTAATTGAAAAAAAAAAAATTGATCCTCAGTAATTTAAATCCTAATCTGTTAAATAGTGGGGTTTAGCTGTTCAAGAATTTTTTTTTTTTTTTAAACTTGAATCCCAGAGGTCTTTTCTTGTATAACCATTACTACTGAAAGGAAAAAAAGTTGTAAGTTTAAGGAGGGTAGCTCAGGAAATACCTTATTTCCACTTTCAGTTTAATGTAACTTCCAGCAGAATCAGCTTTGAACATCTAACAGTATGCATATAAAATTAGTTTCTCAAGTGTATTATTTACAGGTATGTATTGGAGTTATACTTAAATTCTGTGAAATAATATTTTTTTAAATGACCGTTGATTTTTCTGGTAAAATCAACGAATTTTATCCTTTCTCTGCCTTGGTCCCTTTCTTCACTTTCAGTGTAATGTGTTGAAACATCTCTGGTTTTCCTAGGCTGACAGCTAGATGTTGATGCACTATTATAATTAACGAGTCAAGAAACATTTTTCTCATCACAGTTGTGTGGTTTACTCTCAATGAAATGAAACACTCAAAAGTTCTCTAAATGCTAAACCATCAATATAGCAAGTCGTTTAAATACAAACCCAAAAAGTATATACATACACATACATATATATACACACACATACATACAGATATATGTATATGGAAGGAGGAGATAACTGGAAAAAGCATACAAACCTTGGGGAAAAAATAATACCCTCTCTAAGCATTACTTTTTGGTACATACTGAAACATTCATCTTATCTCTTTGTAGAATTTAAACAGTTACCATCAGTATTTGTTTGTAACTGGAAAAGCCCTTTTTGGTGTTTTGTCTGCTATAGATTGCTGTGTTGCACCCAAAGGGGAAACACAGAGGTAGGGAGTTGAATAGGTTTCAACTCTTATTTGGTTTTATATTAAATATTTTCTGCCTCTCTCTCTGCACAGAAGTTTATTCTTTGCTTTGGTAGATAGCTTTTACCACGTGTACTAATGCAAACTTAGCCATCCAGTGAAGATTATTCTGGTATACTGAATTGCAGAGGTCCCTTACTCTGGTCATCAGATCCCCTAGTCTGCTCTTTTTAGCACCTTCTGTATCCTGGCCCTGTGCCGATGCAGTGTCCTTGACCTGCCTTTCAGATCATGTATGATCATGTATTTGTAAGGACAGCTCCTTGCTTATTAAGACACTTTAAATAACACTGGGAAATCCCCACACATTAAACATTCTTTTAATTTCACTGTTCATCAGTTTGTTCCTATTGAAAAAGTAAAATTCTTTTGGTTTCAAGCCGTTGTGCTTTTCTAGCAACAGCTTCTTAACTTTTTCTTTGCAGATAATTCAGTGCTTTCTAGTGTGTCAAATGTCTTTTATAGGTGGCCAGATTGTGGGTGGACTGTGTACTGCCAAATCTATATAAAAAATGGCAAAGCCCTGGGTCAGGTAAGACCAAGTCTTTAACTATCTCATAAGACCTGGTCAGTTGCCACCCCAGAAGAGAAGCTAGTGGATGACAAGTTCACTCTTGCAAAGTCCTCTGGATCCCTTTATTCATTACAATAAAATACCCATTTGGTTACCTTACTGGTGGCTTTTTGTGAATTGTTTGTTCAGAAGACTTTTTGAACTTCCTAGCAAGCATTTGTTGCAAGTTTGAATGGATTTGACTTGGAAATGTTGACATAGTTTGGTTATGATCATTGCATTCCATTGTTGATTAATTGTGCTTGGAGTCTCTTTATGAAAACAGATGATGTATTATATTTGAAATGTGTTTTTAATGAAGAAGTACAGTTGCAGATACTAAAGATACTAACACTTGGCCAAATGTTGCTGTTTCAGTTCTGAGTTACATCAGTTGTCATGATGGTTGACCCAGCTTTATGGCCAGGAAAATAGGAGTAATTTTGTCAGACCATTAGTTTACCACCTGTAGTGTGTATCCTCACTTCAGCTGTTTGCTTCAAACCATTTATTGAGGATTGTCAGAATTTACAAAGGGAAGTCCTCCTCAGAGAATGAGCAAAGGGAGGTGTTGGAGGGGAATGTGGTGTACCCTTGTATAAGAAAGCAGCAACCTTCTCCCTCCTTATCTCATGCCCGACTCCCAAAGGACACAACATGTTTCTTTTTAATACCTTTGATATTTTCAAACATTAAATATATGGCTTTTTTTTAATATAAGTTTTCAGAAAGTTCTTTAAAGGGAAAAATGTGATTTGTGTTCTTTCTAAGTTCTTAAATGAATGGTTTATGCTGTAACATCTTTTACAAAGAGGACTTTTCCTCCCATAGGGGTAAGGAGTATTTAAAATGTATTTAGGTTAATTGCAAATTAAAAAAAGAACAAAGTTTTAAATGGTCTAGTGGTCTGAATTAAAAAGAAAAAGTTTTCCATATCAGTTTTTATTTGGTCATTCCTGTCCTAATTTTATTAGTGTTGCAGTCTTTCATAGAATCCTTTGAGAATACTGGGATAGCCAAGACCTGAATTTCTAATTTGGAGAACTGTGTCAGACATTTCCCTTCTGCTCTTAGTAAGTTTTTTTGGGTTTGGTTGCTGTTTGTTAAGCCTACTTTCCTTAGGCAAGTGAGGTTTATGAGACTGTAGTGTGCCCTTTCTGGTCCCTTTTGACCTGCTTGCTCATTTCAACCACCAGAAGGATTTTTTAAAGATATATTTATTTTTTTTAAGATCTCCTGTGTTTTGTGAAAATTGGCAGCTGTTTGCCAGTTGAGAGAAAAAAAACTCTTAAAATTTTTCAGTTAAGCAAAGTCTTCAATGTTGGGTTTTACCATCACTTTAGTAGTTCCTAAGCATCTTAAATGCAAGTAAGGTTTCTTGAGTCATATTCAGCTTCAGCATCCGGTGGTATTATTTTTGATACTGATTAAATACTTCAATATATATACTCATGTTTATTAAAGAATGATTTTTTTTTTTTTGAGATTAAATTTTATCTGGACTTTCAAGCAAACTTAAATCAGAGAAGCAAAATTAAGATATTTCTTTTTGATTGTAAGTATCTTGTTCCTGCAAAATAGAAATAAAAATCCCTTTAACGTCTATTGCATTTACTAATTTTAAATAGCATAACCTTCATAGCCAAATGCCTGCTTTGAGTATGTTATCACAGTAATCATTATTTAAGTTAGGAACCATTATTAGCCATAGGGTTGTTCATGCTTGTTCTGTACTTAGGTAATCTGTGTCCAGCTAACCCAGAAGTGCTAAATATAGTTCTTCCTTTTACAATAGCTTTTCATTGCTGAATCATTAAGGATCCTGATTAAATATAGAAGATATTTCAGACACCATCTAGTAAGTAATTTTATATAGAACCATAGTATTTTTAAGACAGGTTCTATGAGTGGCTGTTTTTAGTCTCTATGTGTGAAGATTACTTTTTGTAGTTAATATTGCTTATAACAATATAATAAACATCCATATTTTGGTGTCTATAAACTAACTTGTTTTGATTTTAAGATTAAGTCCTAAAGAAAATAGCAGTAACATGCTATATTAATTCAGTGGTTTTTCTAGTTCTTAATTAAATATAATTTGATGTGCATGTCTAGCATGTATCCATTGTATACATCATAGAATGTAATCTGCAAAAAACAAGAAAAATGAAAAAAACCTGTTTTTCCTGGTTTATATTAGCTGAAATATGCTCTCCCTTTTAGCCCTTCTTTTTTATATGAGATGCATTTCTATTAGAATTTCATATTTTTATTTTTTCTGCATTTTAACCTCTAGAGATTCTAAATAGATTCTGATCTATTTATAATATTGCATGTAACCTATATTTTTAAGCATTCTTTTAATTATGCCAGAATAGAGATACTGGTTTAAAGAAAATGCTTATGGAGAATGTCAATGATGAAGGTATTTGTTAGGGGAAGATTTATCTATTGTGATACTGAAAAAAACAATCATATATTTCTTAAAAAAAGGACAGTTCCATTTCTCAGTGATTGTGTGTGCTTCCCTGCTACAGCTGCAGATATTTTGAATATGATCTTTCTTCCTCCACCATCCGACTTCTTTCTGCAGAGTCGTGCAGTGAAGTCATAATCCTGTGTTTCACATCCATCTGTTACCATAGAAATGATTGTAATAACCTAAATTTAGCATGGTGTCTTTCCTGCAGGATCAAGCAGGGGGATTGAATGGGTTGTACGTGAAAGAATCTCTGTGAAAATCAGAATATGTTAGCAAAATCTAAATGCTTTGATAAATTTATATGACAAAAAATACATCTCAAGTAAAGCACCTTGTGCTGCTTGTACGTTATTTAAGTTATCATATATAAAATCTACCACATACCAGGCAAACCTAATTTCTGTATTTTTTTTTTATCCTGTTAGGAGCTAGTACAACACACAGCATTCACTGGATGATACATATGTAAATCTGATAAAAAAATTTATTTTTTGAGAATAGTACCAGAATATTTACTGGTCTGGATATATTAAAAAGCAAAGGACAGAGTTCAGAATTTACTGTGAAAGTGACAATTTATTTTCGTGTTTAAAAATGCAAACCAAACTTCTAAAAAGTTATTTTCTAGAAATAGAGGGGAAACAAATTTTCACTTCTTATAAGAAACACAATATCTCATTGTTTTTTGAAAGCAGTGAGTTCTTTATTGCATAACCTGAGTCCTGACTTACCACATTTGTGTTTTTTGGATAGATGCCTATGCACTGAATTCTACCGATGTTACATATGTTTCTGTCTCAAAGAAAGATGAAAAGAGAACATTTTATAAGTGTCTAGGAAAGCTGCATAACCAGAACATTGAAATTAGGAAATGTCAACACTACTGCCTTCATACAATCATAATGAAAAATCCATTGAATGGGTGAACATGCACTGTTACAAACACAGGATTCCAGAATCTTCATGCAAAGAATGATCTTTGGTCACCTGATGATCACCTAATCAATATGTACTGTTCAATCACTAGTAAGCAAGCAGCTGCATGAATTACTCACTTGGTGTTACTGCATGTCATTTTTGTGCTTGAAAACAGGATTGCTAATCTCCTCTTGGTCCTCATGGAGTATTTGAGCTACAAACACAATTTGAATTGCTCAGTAGGGTTGAAGCATTAATATTATCATTTAATAGATAGAAAAATTAGGCACAGAGGGATTCACATCAAAAGTATCTGTTAATTTTCAGTGTGATGCTTGTGTTATTTGCAAAATCATTTTTTAAAGTATTTTGTATTTAGTATCATGTAACACAAAATATATTCAAACCATAGCTTTCATTAACAATTTTAAATGATGAATGCTAAGCACTTATGTAAAATCAATCTTAAGAAGTCAAATCAGACACTCAAAGAACAGGGTCTTACCTTTTTTTTTCCCCAACTTCTGCCTCTCCACACTTCAACATACTTTCACTGTTACTTTCCCTCTTGCCTGCTCTGTTTAAATAGGAAGAATAGAAGGAATGGGTTTTTTAAGAGAAACATTTTTGCAATTTTCTTTGTTAGGCTGTGCATAACTTTCAACTTTGTAACAAATCAGGCAAGATGTTCTATCTGAAAGTGCTTTGCCGGTAAGCTTACTCCCGAGGAGTAGTGGGTCAGAAAACAGCATATAAGGCTAAAGAAATCTGGTTTGTTTAATTTTTTTTTTTTTTTAAATGAACTGAGAATATATGTTACTGATTATTAGATTATTTTAAAAACTTTTTATGCTGTGATTCATATCCCTGCAAAAAAGTGGCTTACCCAATATTTATATCCTAAAGACTGTTCCTATTAGTGCTGATGCTGATGGTAGCTTTGAGAGCCCTGCTCTAACATTCTATAAGCTCCTGGCTAACCATATTCATTGATTTGAGTACCTAAAATCAAAGCTCTTGTTCTGTGAAAATGTTTTGGGGTTTTTTTTGCTGCTCCTATGTCATAAGTCTGACAGTGTTTTTAAGAGGTAGAACAAAAAAGCCATCAGGATCTTTTATGCCTTATTGATAGATAACTGGTTCTGCAGACAGGATATTGAAATTTTCTTCGTAATTTTTTTATTTCACTGAAAAATAGGAGGGAGGCAAGACAAATACCTTACTTGGTTTTTTTTGGATTAGTGACTGATATATATGTCGTTAAAAACAGTAGTAGCTTTTTCCTTTATTATGTTGACAGTAGTGTTCAAGTCAGTTGTAAGACCATTATGTTGTCTTTTGGTGCTTTAGGACTTTAGCTCTTGCGTGTTTGAACCAAAAGTGGTAAGGTTTGATAAAATTAATTTTCCTTAGAATTTGACATCTTTTCACTTCCTTATCAGAAACTCTCATTGGACTAAATGTCATGTAAATTTAAAATTCATTTCGGATTTATTTACATTTTAATTTGTTTATAATTTTTATGACTGTTCTTTATAGGCTAAGCAAGAGTTCAACATAAATAAGTGAAGGTGTAAAGCTATGGCAATTTGTATCATACTGCCCCTGATTAAATGTGTTAGACAGTCTTCTTATTTTTAAATTAGGTGATAATACAGTGTATTCACAAAGTATTATACAGACGTACAGAACAAAGCAAGTATTGTATGGTTCATGAACTTGTATGAATGAGTGCTGGAGTTGGAATAACAATTGAACAGACAATTTGTCTTGACTTTCATTTAAAGAATTACTACAGTAAAGATACATTTTTTATTAGGTCACAATATTTTTTGAAAAACAATCCATTAAAGAAAGGTAAATGTCTTTAATGTAAAAATTGCATTTTTTTTCTGTAATAAGATAAAAAAAGATGTCATACTTTCTTTTGAATATTCTTTTTCATGTGAGTGCATGCGAATGAAAATGTGTCAAACTAGGTTTTTAATATGTGAATGCAATGTAGTGGTGTTAATGTAATTACAATGGATATTTGATTAAAATATAAAGATATTTAAGTGACTATCAACACAAGTGTTGCATATTAGTATCAACCATAATTGCTTTCCTTCAATGGCTACAGCCATACAAAAGCACATTTTTGTAAATTTTATGAAGTTCCTAGTCCAATATAATTTAGTTTCAGCTGAAACTTCTGAATGATGTTCAACAAGAAATCAGTTATAGAAGTGGGCATATAAAAGCAGCTAAGTATGTGGGTTGGGTTTCTGTGGGGTTTTTTCCTTTTGTGCTAGACTTGCACGAGGGTTATTTCCTTTGAATCTACCTGCATTTGTATATTTTTCACTTTTCAGGTAAGCTGTTATTTCTCTTCCTCTCACTTGAAAACCAGCTTTTTAGTAACATTTTAAACACTCCTCATGCTCTGTCATTGCATCACACAGGTAAGTTGCTTACCCCTTGAATAATTGAGATGGTGTCTTCTAAATATAGAATCCATGCATGGATTTGTTGTCACCCTGTGGTAGACATGTCCTGTCTTTTCTTACGAAGTTCAAGAAAGCTGAATATTTAGTCAACTTAATTATTGGATTGTAACAATTTGAGGAGATTATATTGATACTGAACAATGAGGACTTGTAAAGATGTTTGTGTTTTTATAGAGTTTTATGTTCCAAGTTTGTACTGCACTGTAGTGTAAGTCCAGGTAAAAGTAAAATAGAAATTCAGTTTGTGAACAAATGTAATCTAATGTAGAACTTTTATGTTGCTATTTTCATGTATTGGTAAGGTTAAGTGCAACTAGCAAATTAAGAGGTCATGTAGATGCTGATTAATGGCTTAGAACATAATAATTCTTCAGCTTTACTGTTGTAGTGTATTGGCTAGACACTAGCATCAGAAGGGTCAAATGGTACTCATCCATTACTAGAAAGTATTCTCAAATCTTAATGACCAGGATTTAAGCAAATTGATATGTACTATCCTGCTTTTAGAACTTTATATTATAGTGGAGTATGTTTGCATGTGAGTGATACAGCTATGTGTAAAATGTACAACTCAGAAAACATTCTGGAGTTTTGGTTACTTGATTATATGCACTGGGAAATCTGATTGCATTGGTCATAGTCCAATTTGGCCTTTGGGAGAATTTGTTCCATGGAGGGTGGAAAATGGACTAATTAGAGTGAGCATGTTGCCCAACCCTTGAGTGAAACTGAGATATGCCTAGATAGATGGTTGGTTTAGGAGCTCAAGCACACCACTGAGTGTCTCGGGTTTCTCTAGATATGCTACTTCCTTTTTTAGAGTTTAAACAAAATAAATAGATTGAGGCTGAATAATCAGAGGATCTGACTACTGCTTCATGGGAATTTTCAGAGCCTTCTTGCTGTTTCTAGTACAGGTTATAGAGAAACACACAAGTTTTTAATTCAAGTAATTAGAACATCATTTGGGAGTCAGTCAATTGATGAGGTGGTGAAATAAGACAATCTCATAAATCTAACCCCCTAAAAATGAATTAAAAAATTAGGAAATAATCTTGTAGGCTTTAGGTCTTGTGTATGAGGGGAGTCTAAATATATCTTACCGACGTAAGGAAACCTAGATATTACTCCGAAAAACTGTAAGTGTTTTTAGAAATGGATAAGGTGAATTGAAAATAATCTGTACTGGTCTTCAGCAGAAAGTCAGGTGATCAGTTTCTGATATAATTGTGGTGACAGATTTGTATCTGTGTTACATCTTCAGGGAAAAGTCATACAAAGGACAGTCATCAACAGAGGAGAAGTAAAAGGAAAATCACTGTCTGCCTAAATAGGAGGCTCTCTTATCTAATGCTTTCTTTTAAACACAGACTGGTTTTGTTGTTTAGTTTGGTGGTTTGTTTGTTGGGGTTTTTTTTCTTTTTCTTTCACATTTGGAGGTTCTAAAAGTGGATATTGAATAAATCAAACACACAGAATTATTTTCTGAACATAGTGGTATGTTGAGAGCTTTTACTCTCCCCGAATGTTATGACAAGCTCTGTATATCAACTCTGTGAGGATGTTTACATGTAACTTAATATACTACATAATATCCTAGCAACTGGAAATGCCGCCCGTATGTGTTAAAAGCAAGTGTAGCTAGTTACGCAGCTAGATTTATATCTGGCACAGCCTGTGTGCTACATTTTAACCGTTAGCAACATGTTTGATTTACAGGTTAGAAATGTCAGTGATTTTAATAATTTTTTTCTCATTTTTTTTTCTCTTAAGTTATACTTTTTAGAATGAACTAGAATGGGAAAAGAGCTCATTTGTGGGTGGCCAAAAGTCAGAATGTTACTTCAAATTTTTTGCAAGTCCTTTTATGTTTCTGTTGTAACATTAGTGAACAAAGAACCTTCTATATACCTATTAATAAGTCTTAGCACAATCAAAGAGTATATAAAAATACTAAAAATCTATTCAAAGTTATCAGCATTAATTTTCTCATTTTTATTTGGTTTGTATGTGTTTGTCTTTTCATGTTTAGAACTGTGGTGAATTTAATCACCTTTACATAGTGTAGTAAAACACTCAAGATAACCTCTTCATCTTAAATATCTTGCATTACCATTAAAGAAGAAGAGAAGGCTCATATCTACTATACAGTAATTTGATTTTAGCCAAAGAGAGCCCTAAATTATGATGAAAATGTAAGGAGTTATCCTAAAATTACTTGCATTTATAGTGGAAGTGTTGGTCTTTATTTGTTTGGATTTTTTTGTTTGTTTGGTTGGTTGGTGTTTATTTTTGTTTCTTTTAGGGTTTTTTTAGGGGGGGTTGTGTTTTTTTTTAATTTTTTTTTTCTTTTGGGTTTGGGTTTTTTTGTGTTGTTTTTTTTTTTCCCGAAATATTTATGGTAGCCAATCACTGGATAATTTTCTAGCATGACAAAAAAAACACTTTCAGTTTTTTCTGCCACAGATAGGCTGTCCCTTTGGCAGTTTTTTCCCCCAGATTTCTACATTCGTATGTTGGTGAGAACAGATTTTTAGAGTATTTAAAAGATGTAGGGAATGTCTTGGAGATATGTGATCTTTTTCTTTGGTTATTAACCCTCAATACAACAATTATAAAATATGTTGTGAGTAATGGTGCAATATAAAGATTGCATTGCTAAGTCATCACCCACCCTCAACTGTTTTATATATATGGCAGGTCAGTATAACACAAGGTCAAGAAATGTTTGTTGCATAGAAAATGCTGTTAAGTGTAGAAGCTCTAACATTCTTTAGGTATTTCTTGAACATGAGAATTACCTGTTTCAAATTATGATGATATTTTATTTGTTCTCACTATTGCAAGGCCTCCTTAATTTTAAATCTGATTTGTCAGAGTCTAGTTTGGGCATCTGACTCCTACTCTGTTGCATTTAGATCATTTGCCTCCTAAAAACCAAAATTCTTTTCTACACAGTAATCAGTAAAAGGTTTGGTTGTCTTGTTGGTATTTTTTGCGATCAACTTTTAAAGTCTATAATTTATTTTGCTAATTGGAGGCTTCAACAGAATCAGTATAATCTGATACTCGTTTTGCACAAGATGGATTCAGAGCACAAGTCTTAAAGTTTGTGCAGAGTCTCAGGATGAGACCCTTAAATTCTCCAGATGACATCCTTAAGTAAATCAATTTGCTTTGCTCAATCTGGGTTTACTTTTTCTTTCACAAAACTTGAATCTCAGCAGAGATTTTAAAATACAAGTTCAAGGTATTTTGCAGAATCTCAGAGGATGACAGCAGAAAGGTTCTTGTCTTGTTTACCGCTGCCTGCAACTGAGCCTAGAAGCAACTAAACCCAACATTGAGATTATAGATGTAAATATTTGGTCACTAGAAGTTTAAAGTATGGATTTGGTTTTTGCATTTTGGGCTGTCGTTTTGGTTTTAGTGAACTAAGTCAGCAGAGCAATTTCCCAGGTAAAATAAGTGCAGTATCAACTATTTCTAGTCCTACAGCCAAAGATGTACTTCTGGATTCAATATTATTTTTACAAACAGCCTTTTCCCGTTGCTGTTTCTCGTAGCTTGAGATTGTACCTGAGACTATCTGAACCAGTTGTGTTTTGGTTCTAGATGCTTCATGATCATGCATTTAGTTTAACTCTTTTGCCAAGTCAGGCTTGGCAAGTGCTTCGTTGTCATGACTAGTTTTGAAACTACATAAAAGTTACATGTCTTTAAAAGTCATGGAAAAGAGCTGGGGTCTTGAGAAACTTTATCTAGTAGATATGAAGTGTTCTCTATGGACACTGAAAAACTTTCTCGAGCTTCCTCTTTCCCACACGTCTTTTATTACTGTGCTGGTATGTGCCCTATGAAAGAAATAGTTTTGTGCCTGTTTAGTAGAAAGTCAGTCTGTTTTGTCATATGGGACAGTAAAGTGTTCTATACCCCTTTTGTAGTTGTGCTATGTACTTGTATGTCTTGTGTGGTGCAAACAATTTTTCAGCAAGTGAATAATTTGAAAACCCTGCAAAATTGTTACAGGTATTCAACGAGTTATGAAGTGTTATTTCATTGCAAAGTACCTGAAATGAAAATACATTTTAAAAAAGAGCCCCGGACAATTCCAGAGTTGCAGTCATAATTGGATGCATTCTTTACCCCATTCCTCCCCATCTGTCAGATTTGCAAACGAGGTGTACTACTGTATCTACCAAAAAACCTATATGGATGTGTCATATGTTTAATGTATGTAGATATTTTGTCATATGAAGGAGGTCAAAGATGGATAGCTGAAAGCATTTCAGTGTTGTGATTGTAACCAGTAAGAAGTGTTCTGCTCTGTTTCTATGTAGTCTTTGTGTAGTACTAAAATCTTTCTATTCTTTTAGTCTATCTTCAGTACAGTCTCTCCTGCGTGACTGTACATTTGCAGTCATAGTATCTTTGGATCTCAGATACAACAATTACAAAATAGGTTGCAAGTAATGATGCCATATAAAGGTTGTACTGCTAAGTTTTTCATCACTCTTCTGCTTTCTTAAAAAACATACATGGGAGATAAATATTCTTCTAAAAATAGTGCTGTAGAATTTCAGTGTTTTGGTATGTCATGACTTTCTAGAGGAGTCTTTGACTTTCATGCCTTTCTTAACAAAACACGATTGATAGGTGAATGATCAGACATGTGGTGGTGAACTAGCTCATTTGCATATAAAAATAGAAATTCAGTGGAGTATCTTAATGTGATATATATCATACTATGTGATTTCCAAGCAAATGAAAATATCTGTATAAAACCACAAGTTTGAGTAGCAGAGGAAAGAATATGGAGGCAGAACATTTTCTGTAATATCTGGAATTAAAAATTGTTTTGGCTGCTGTAGGATGAAGTTGTACTGCATGAAGAATGCTTCTATTTCTTTGGTGAAGTCTTGGGAGAATTTTCCTTACTTTTGGATTGCTATAGAAATGAATTGAATTCTTTCTGAAATTCTTTATTTCTTGACCATTTTGAGATACCTTTTTCCTTTTCTTATACCAGGTGAAAAGGTTTATGAGAGTTGTTAATGTCACTTCTTTTTCATTTTTAAAAAATTAAAAGCACAGAAAATGTAAAGATAGTATTTTTGCTGAACTGATACTTAGAAATTGTTCCTTCACTAGAGTATATGGTAATTTTTAGTTTAGTTTATTTAGGTAACATTTTTCATGTTTGTTTCACCAGTTGGTTGCTAATCCTCTTCTATTTTAGTCAATTTAAATTCTGTGTACTTCTAAGTGAATATTCTATAATATTTTCTTTATCTACTCCCCAGGTTAAATTAAAAAGGAAAAGCAAAATTGAAAAACACAGACGTTAAGTTTTTACTTCACAGAGTAATTGAGGTTTGAAGGGACCTGTGAAGGTCATCTTGTCCAATCCCACCTTGTTCCAGAGGAGACACCTAGACCCAGTTGGCCAGGACCTTGATACTCGGGTCAAAGAATGAGGAGCAACCTGGAGCTCTTTAACAGTTGCTGGAAATAGTCTGGGAGGGCAATTCAGTCACGTTTTAGCTAGTTACCTATCAGTTGTTTAAAGTAAGGGCTGTGGGCTGAGTAAATTTGGAAATCTAACAATTAATCTCCGTGTTGTAAAGTCCTCTCTTTGATTTAAAACTCCCTGTTTTCTCAGTTGAAATGTTGTTTGCATTTTTTTTTTCTGAGAAGCTGTTGCAGTAGAGCATTCTTAGAGTTTTGTACCTACTTCAGGACCGCTCAAGCTATTAAAGTGCCCTGATTATTTTGTAGGGTAGAACAGTTACTCTTTTGACATGTTAGTTGTTAGTGTAGTAAGGGGTGAAGATTTCATGCAGTCTGATGCCTCTGGAAGTTGAAAAATCAAACTCAATTGCTTTACATACCAAGTAGGACTAAAATGGATGATCATCTCATTCTTATATATTTTGGTTTTATGATTAGTAATTTCTTTTGTTATGTTGAGGACTTAGGAGTTGTGCTCTTTTTCCTTTCAAAGTTGAAAGACTTGAAAAAATTTTAGTGCAGTGTAACCTTTTTTTTGCTAATGCACCAGGTTTTAGTTGATAAACAAAAAGTTGCATTGTGTATTGTGAATTAGTTTTGCAGCCTCTAATTTACATTTTTTGTTACCTACCTGCTGGCATTACCTTGACAGGTATTGGAAAAGGACTGAAATAATAATATGCCTGTTCTGCAACTCACTTGTCATGTTGAGAAATTAATGGCATTGTAGTTGCTCTGTGTTGAAGTTGGAAAAGGTTGGATTAGCACATTTCTCATATATCTACCTGCTTTTCACTATTGTTCAGGGACAACACTGTGGGCCTTTTTAATTTCTAACATGTTTTAAATTTGTACTTGTACCTGATATAACATTATAGATATGTTTTATTGAGCAGTGCAATATTTCCTTTAACTTTTTTCCTGTGCATTTTTGCTTTTTATAGGGGCTGTTAATATAGAAATTACTATGTTATATAGTAAAACATGTATCTATTTTTATAGATTTTACAGATTTTAAATACTAGTTTAAAACATCTGTCCAGGCTTAGGTAAATTTGTTTTATGGCACAACAGAATTTGGCCAGGTTTGAGAGAGGAAATATTGATGGACTTCCTTAGCAAACTGCTGTTACATAACAAGTTTATTCAATCTTTTTACTTCTGTGTACAGAAGCACTTTTGTTGCTTTGATGACAGTAGCTGAGTGGGTACAGAATGGTAAAATACTCTTTGCTGTTTAGAATTGTTCACTTGTATTTTTATTTGATTTTATATTTTTGTTACAGAGCCCCCTTCCTAAGTGAAATTTTACTGATGAAATCTTTGACTTGTATAACACTGATAAGTTCCTGCTAAGATTCCAGGTGTAAGACAGCATGTTTGGCAGGACTTCTATAACGGTGTCATCTCCAAATTCCACTGACAGTTTTTCATGGATGTTTTGAACTCCTGTTTATTTAGCATATAGAGATATTAGTAGAGAGGTGCCAGTACTTTGCTTTTTTATTAAGGTTGTGGTTGCCATCGTCAAAGGACTAACACTACTTACTTACATTGTGAGGGGGGAGGTTTTATGAGCCTGTTGCTGGCTCCCAACAGTTCCAGTTAGGTGTTGCTAGTATATATGTGAGATTAACAATTAAAATGTAATTTCATTAGATAAAAATAGAATAAAATAGGTCTATAGAGTCTCCACATATTTTTTAAACTTTAAATTCAATTCATTTTTTCTTAATATTTCTATAAGTATTAATGCCCAGAGGTGAGATCCTAATTTGTTTGTCATCATGGAAAGCACTTTTTACCTATAATTAATATGTATTTAGGGAACAAAACAAAAAATGAAAGGTCACGCCTACTGACAAATTTGTCTTACTCCATATTTTAAAGCACTGTAATGGTCATCAGCAAAATCTTTTCCATAAGTAGTGCTAGAGTGCTAAGGACCCAATGATCCAGCAGACACTGGTATTTTATATTTTTCAGGAGCACAGTGGAGCTGAGGTGATCCTGCCAACTTCTACATTTTCTGGGACCATGAAAGAGCTGGCAACCCTGCCTTTTCACACTGCCATATTTTTAGCTCTTTTCTGTAAACTATTCATCAAATCCCAAGATTAGAGAATAATTTGTAAGACGCTTTTACGGAGTTAAACTTCATAGCACTTCAGGCACTGAGAGTTTTGATTTGCTACTGTACTTGCATCAGTTGCAGATATTTTTGAATATGAGCAGGGAAGTGTAAAGACTCAAGAAAGAAAAATCAGTTAATTAATATATTCCCCTTTCAAAAGAGCTGTTCTCATAATTAATGTATTTTTCTGTGAAAAAATGGCCTGAAATTGTAAATAAATATTAAAGTTATTTTACATTTTATGCATTGATATTAATTTTACTTAAATGCTTACCACAGATAAGTGTCATTTTAAATACCATATATAATTTTAACATGTTATAGCTCACCTTGTTCATAAGGCTCATGCAGTCGAATTTTTCTCACTTTTTATCTGATATTTTTGGTTTCATTAAGATAATTGATTTTGCACAATTGCATTTATAACCCGTCCTTGTTTGACTAATGAAAACCTTTCATGTGTTTTCAGTATGAGCCAGATTCTTACACTTGTGGTGTACAGCATCATTATTTTGCACTGAGTGTGGACTGCAGTGTTAATAAAGCAATGACAGCTTTAATGTTGATGGTTTGGGATTTTAACAGGCAGTTATGGTCATTTTGTTGCTAATAAGATAAGAAAACACTTAAACAAAAAGCCCTACATAATTTCTTGGGATTTTTTTTTTTTTCCAGATAATATGACTTGCATGTGGGAATAAATACGACTAAGAAGAATAGTCTCTCCCCTCATGCTCTCCCCACACCCCATGTTCAAAATCTTGACCTAGTGAAATGTGAGACTGGACTGAGACCCTGATTTTATGGAAGTAATATAGGATAGAGGATATTCATGGTATTTTATTGATGACTTCAAGAAATGGGTTGCAAGTCAGAAGATATCCACTGTGTATGAAAAGTCACGTGAATGGTATCTTGGACCTGTTTGTTTGTCTTTGTTTCTAAATTTGATCTTGCACCATGTGCAGTGTCATTACATTCATCTATTATTAATTAAATATTAATTAAATATTTTCTGTATAAGCAGCATGGAAAAATGCTTATATGAAATCATTGAGAAAAGATTATCATGCATTTGTTGGGATTTTTATTTTGATTTCACAGAGGACTATTATGTATATTTGTGTAGTTTCAAGTGGTAGCATGCTGTGTTTAGAGTTTTGCACTTTCGATAATTATTGATAATACACCTTTTCTTTTACACTTTTCTAACTTTTTCCAGTAAGCAGCCTTTCATAGTCTCCCTTTTAGATGCATGTGCTCTGTCTTGTGTTCTCTTTCATACACACGAGGATGCATGCAGTTTGGATTTAGAGTTAGATTTATTATATTGATCAGATAGGTCCATCTCTTCCATTTGATACATAAATCTTTGCTGTTGTAGTGGCTCATTTTAGGAACTTATGTTAATTTTTTCCTCAAATAGTTAAGCATTTTTCAACATTATAAACATTAGCATACGATGACACATTTAGCAATGACAGACTCCAATATAAAAGTAAAATCTTGGTTTTACCTCTTTTCCCATTTTTAAATGATACACATACATAGAAGGATCATGAATCCTTAAATTATCAGGTGAAATTTTCTTACACATTTCCTTTATGTTTTTGGTTAAAATGTGCATATTTAGTATGTTCCAAAGCACAGGTTAGTGTTTTTCTTTGTAATTTTCATCCCCAATAGATGGCTTGTAATACTCTGTAGATATACCTCTAAAAGAAGTCTTCAGTAATTACAAAACCTAGGATGTTATTGGTTCATACTTTCAAGATAATTGATAATTTTACTTGGCAATGAGGACACAACTATTGCATCAGAGTTTCCATTCTGAAAATTAATTTACAAAAACAAGATGATGCAGGACAAGTAGAATTAAAAGCAAATTTTTAGTTAAATCATATACCAAAACTATAGTTTGACCAGTACTGGTTTTGCAGAATAAATTGTATCTACTCCAGTCTAGCAATTAAATGGTGTAAAGCCCTCTTACTCTCTGTGTAGTATCAGATCACTTCAAAAATTAGGTAAAAAATTCTGATCCTCTGGGGTAGATGCTGTATGCTTATTTATAAAGTGAATGGACTATTGGTGCAAAGCCATTTGAAGAAACTTGCTATTGAATCCCACTGGAGACTTTAAGAAACTATTACACAGTTTAAAACAGGAAAATAATTTGTTTCCTTTAGAGGCAGAGAATAAAATACAAAAGTTGTTCTAGAAATATTAATATTGTATTATTACCCTGTTGTTGATTAGATGCTACTGTTTTGTTAGATGGCTGAAGGAAAAATGTGGAAAATCAAAGTATAAAGGGAGTGATGAAATCTTCCTATAGCCAAGGTCGCTATGACAGTAGAACTGCTATTTCACAGAAGAGGTCAGCTATAGAAGACCTGTACAAGATAATTTCTAATATCTCTGCAGGAAGAGGAAGATATAGTAATGATGATTTTGTAGAGTAGCCCTCTTTTCTGTTCCCTCCCTACACATTGCCCCTTGTTTGTCTGTCCTTCTGAAGCAATCTGTATTTTCTGTGTAGATTCTGGAGTGGTGACAGAAGGTCCTACCTTCTTTGGCTGACTCATTGTGCTTTCATTTATTAAATCTTTGGTATGTTGAAGGTACATTTCACTTTGTCTTGGCCTGTGAGAATTAATTTTGATTTGATAGCAACCTGTTATGGTCTCTGGAAGCTCTGTGATTAGCTAGTGCAGTAAAGCCATGTTAAAATGTATTTTCACACTAAAGACCTTCATAATAAATGCATTATTTCTCATTTTTGGAAAATTACTTGATAAATCGGATGTTAGCATTTATATCTAGATATATCACTCTCTTACCTTTCCACCTTTGGCCTTTCAGGGAAAATACTTGATTTAGATGTTTAAATCATCACATATTTTGAGCAGAATTACTTCACTGTCTGGCTCTGATATTTACAGAAATGAAGATGTGAGTTGGAACAAGCTTGTTTTAATCACAGTGATATAATATGGAATAGGTAGTCCGATAAATAAATAGATAGGATTTCTGTCTCTTAATTTTAGAATTTTATCTAGGTTTATCTGGGATAAACCATGAAACTTCCTGGTAAATTCTACAATTCCTGGTAAATTCTTTTCTACTGTCTATAATAATTTTACTTTTTACCCAGTAGTTGTTATTGTTGTCTTGGATCTTGCTGCAGTCATTTAATCCTATATAAAAACGAGATTGAAATTATCACTTGAGGCTACCATAAAATAGCCTAAATACCTTCTGCTTCAGGAGTAACTAGAGAAGTAATATAGGATCATTTGTTTCAAAAACTAAAATATACTGACTTTTGCTGTTTGCTTTGCTTTTTATTTGTTGCTATCTTAACTGATTTCAAGACTTGCAGCTCTTCTCTGTTAGAGTTATCGTGGGCCTTTTGCTTAACTCCTGGAAGGAAAAAAACCCAAACAAGCAAACAAAACTAAGCTTTCCTGCACTTCTTTTAATCCAAATACATCTATACAAGTCAAGTCTGGTTTACTTTAGTTTTGAGTCTGTGATGTGTAGTTACAAAGAGTGAATTATGTGTGTGAATTTTTTCAGGGGGTTTTATTTTGTCTGCCACACTTGGTCAAATGCTTGACACTTGTGGGGGAAAAGGTACTACAAGAGAGATGTGCAGCTTAAAACCATTTCAAAAGGGTTGGACCCTAGGCCAATGGCCTTCAATTTAGCCCTTTATGTGGTGTAAAGTCAGGGTAGAGAGCTGTGTCACCAGGATACCTGCCTGTAGTTACTTGCATTTGTTAAAAGGTAGGCTCCTGCATTTCATACTGAAAAGAATCTATTGGTACCTAGATTTAGTAAATTGCAGTAATAAGTGTGATGGGTTTAAGTGTGTGAAATGCTATATGTTAGTGTGTGGTGTGACCTTTGAGGTGCAAGCAGGAGCCTTGAGAATTTTATATTTGCTTTTAAGTCTTCCCACATGCAAACGTTCTCGTCCTTTAACTGGGGTCTCCATGCACGTGTCACTTGCCCAAAGTTCACATTTAATTTGTTAGAAGTGGTGACTCCTTGTATATAACAGAGGATGTCTTTCCTCCAGTGAAGCTTCATTATCTTGAGAAAATGAAATTCTTCTATTTTCTTGTTTTGGAAGAATGAGAGTGTTTATATTTCACAGTGTGAAACACTGGGTGTGAGGTGCACTGGATAGCCACATAGTAACAATATTTAGACAAATTTTCACAGTACAATTAACTTCTGAGTGTCTTTAGAAGAGTCTAAATAAGAAATATTTCCAATGTGATTTCAGATGAATATCCTGTTGAACTATCAGTAGGTGTGACAAACGCTCATCTGCAGTATGTGTCCCTGTTTCAAAGTGTTTATATGTTGCTTGTTTTTCATATTGCAGGAAGAGAAGGTTTGGCATGATTTCAAGCTGTGTAAAAGAAAAAAAACTTATGTTAAACAAGAGGCCACTTTGAATGATATCTCTCTAGCACTTGAAAAAGGTTGTTTTGAAGCACTTCTGTGGCTTTTATACATTGGCAATTAATACAATATCTGTGTCTTCAAAATCCTGTGTAATTAAAATTTGGTTTTGTTCTTGCCTTAAAAATTAGTTCAGTGTTGAAAAACAAAATCTGTTTTACAGGTATATTTTTTCTGAGATATTTTTTTTTAATTCAAAATCAGGATTTATTGCTGCTTACAAAGGCTCATTCAAAATGCTTTATTTCCTGAATTAAATAATATTGACAAGGTTGTCCTTCAGACGTTGTAATACAGTATTTAATGATCAACTCTAGTTTTCTTTAAAACCCTCTGTAAAAAGATAATTATCTTACATATAATCATTGGCTGATAAACTTAACAGCCCATCTATGATTTGTTCTTTGCTGTTACTCACACTTTGTAGCCTAGATATGTAAAGAACTCCACCCATTTCTTGACCAGTATTGTTAATGGTTAAAGGTATTTAAATTTTTGCATTTTACCTTGACAATGCCCTTGAATATAGACAGGAATGACATCTTCTGGGTTGTGTGAACATTCAGTCTCAAATAACCAATTGGTGGTTAGGTACTTGAGCTTTCCCATGACTGTCCAAATTAATAACAAGTAGTTGGATGTTGTACATGGGTACCAAATTGTTATAATTGGAAAGATATCTAAATGCCACATAAACCAATTAAGAAGATACAAGTACTTTTCAGTTACAAGAAGGAATTTTAGATAACATTTAATAATATATAATAATTAAATCTGCACAGCACTTGAAGTATGAGCTACTTCGGCTTGAACTCCAACGTGGTCAGTTTTTATCTACTAATGATAGACTGATGATCCAAATTTACAATGTAATAGAATATTCAACTTTAATTTTTTTAGGTTTTAGAATTGTTTATTCTATTACAATGTAATAGAATATTCAACTTAGTTTCAAATTCAACTGAGAATTTGGCTTCTCAATTTCTTAGTTTTTGTGACTAATAGAAATAATAGAGGATCAAGAATTCTGAAAGCCTTCAGCTTTGTAATGTATGTGCAGTATAGTTATAAAATAAAGAAAAAAGCAAAATCAAAGGTAACCTATGTTAAGTAAAATAAACCCATTGGAAGCTGAAACCACCGCAGTTTAAATTTTGATAAAACAGCAGCATACTGTTTATTTTAGATTAGCAGTGTTTATATGCTTCAAGTTCTAGTATCTTCGTGTGGATTGCAGTAAATTACCATCTTTGACTTTTCCTTGTGCAATGGGTTCAGTTTAAAATGTTATGGAATATTTTTTTTTAATATGAATTTTTCTTATTGCAAGATGCTGAAAAAAAAAAAAAAAAAAATCCAGCAGTAAGTATAGTGGGGTAAGGTACATTGAGCAATATGCTATCTTCCTATTTGATGAGAAAACAGTGTTTTTTACAATAATTTTTTAAATTATCTTTGCCAGATATAACAAATCAATATGAATTACCAATATATCAAAGCAAAAATATTGCCATGAAAATCAAAATATAATGTTTGTATAATCTTTTTAGGTGAACTAAATTTTTGGCTTCTTACCCATTTAAAAATTTACAAGCATTAGTAATAAATTTATTTTGCATGGTTTCCTGTCATACTATGCTTTCTTACAAATGAAATTTTTGAAGTGTATTAAGAATGTATTTTAGCTCACCATATTTCTATCATCTTCCAGGAATCATCTCCTGTGTAGAAATTTTCCATTTATACTACCGTTGAATTTTAGATAGTTGAAGTTGTCTAAATGCTTATCAACTTTATGAAAAGTCTATATATTCAGCTTTTGATCAAGTCAATTTTTTTTTAAATTCATTGAAATTCACTACCAGTAAGCTAAGCTGAATGTAAGTTGCCACAATTGGCGTTACAAAATTTTGAGGTATCTGAGTTGGATGTCTTTGAAACTTCAGACAAGAAAGTCAAATAGTCTTCTGCTTATCATCTCACTTAAAGAGCACCCTCCATCAAAAACTAACTAAATAAGAGGCTCTCCACAGCATCCAATAAGGAGGATGGCATCCAGAGTTAGTGTAGTGTGAATTGCAGACATTTTCTTATCTTTTTAATAGTATTTAAATAGTCACTAACTATCACTAGAAACCAAATCAAACCAAAGAAAATAACCAAAAAAACCTCAGAATAACAAAACCAACAAACAAATGGTTTCTGAATCCTTACGTTATACAGCAGTGTTTTTATATAGCCACTATTTTGTGCTTCTTAGAGGTTATTCATTTCCTAAACCTAAATGTACTCCTATGTAGTGATATGCAAAGTTTAGAGTGGAGTTCTAGCTCTGATTTGTTAAATTTTTATAGATATTTTTTAATCTTAGTCGTGAATTTAATAGGGATGAAGTATTTTGCATGTACTTTGACAGACAGTTTCTATATTGTTGGCACAGCAGAGGACTGTGTCATCGAGCCCTGACTTACACAAGGATGTCCTTATGAGGTTTTAAAGTTCTTACTCTTACCACCCTTACAGTTTGTATCTCAGACTGGATTTGGGGCTAGGCAGCATCTCTATAGTGGACAGCTTCTCTATTTACTTGATAGTTGTACTTGCTTCAGTTGGATTGGTCTGTTCTGACTGTTCTGCACTGTGCATACTTGCATATACTTGCTCTCTCTGAAATATATGACTGAATGTAGTCTTGTTCTGTGCCAAAGCAGGAGATGAAAGCTTTGTGGTCTAACAATGAATAGAGGTAATAAATATTGCAAAGTTCTCTCTTTGTGTAAGCATACGATTGCTACATTACAGATGCACGTTGGTTCTTGATTTTTTATTGGAATAGCTTTTTAAACTGAAATATAAGCCCTTCTTACTGTGAAAAGAAACTGTTATATGACTAGCATGTCGTAGTAGAACAAAAAAGCAACTTTTGTTTTAGTTTCAAGCTCCAACTGAATGTCTCATTTGCCAGTGTTTAGAATGTATTATTGTGGAGGAGAATAAGAGTGTTAGTGTTTGCTTTCTCCCAGATTTTCAATATACAGTCTAGTGATAAAAAATGTAAAAATACATAATCACTACTATTTCCAACTCAATACAGAAAACTACCATGCAGTGTAATAGTAAAAGGAAAATTGCTATGAATATATCTTGAAAAACATATTTTTGCAATACTATAAAAAATCTAGTTCTGTATTGTACCGTGTCTTAATTAGGAACCCTTTTTATGTGGGGTGGTAAAATAAAACTGCCTTTTAAATAAATTATTGTCAAGTCATAAGCTTTTTTTTCAAAGGTGGATTGCAACTAAACATACTAGTTATGTATCTTGGATTCTGAAAGAATAGGTTGTTTTGTTGTTTTTCATGTAACTTTTTGCTTTCAAAACAACGTAGGTGTTTGAAGAATCCCTTCTACTGTACAATTCCTGCTTTTAACTAAAGATAACTAAATTGTCTAATTTGGTTTTATTTATTTGTGCATAAAGGCCATTTAATTTTGTGATGAAAGTTAATTGTCTAAGACAATTTATTTTAAAAGGTTTACTATACTGCCTTTCCAAAGCATATGAAATTGCACGCATATGTGTGTGTTTAGATACATAAAAGTGGGAATTTCTTTGCAAGATGTAGAATTCTTTTTCACTTGCATCGTTGAAATTTTCATTGCCTAGTCACTAATTGGAGCATTTTCTATTCAGTTACGTTTTGGACAACTTAAATGCTGCAAATAGTTTTTCTCCCTTTTCTCTATTCACATGTGTAAGAGCTGTCAGACTAAGTAATTTGTAATGTATGTGGACCTTGTCTTCTATAACTTATCTTCTGTTTCATTTTTATTGGTTGAGAAGCAGGAAATAGTGCACAACTGTTCTCTATTACTGAAGTACAAACCAAACATAGGAAAAAAATTAGCATGATTAGAAAATGTTTGAAATACACTTTTTTCTTGTACTTCTTGAACTGTACTTCCTTTTAAAAAATTAGGTGAATGCTCTTGAACTGCATGACTGTGAATATTTGCATTCTATTATTTACTAAATTTCAGTTAATCAGTCTCACTCTTGGGAACAATGCATTGGGTGGGAAGTCATTAATGCAATGCTGGTGTTAAGGAATTCAAATAAAATACGACTTCAGGAATATCGAAGTATAGACTGTCAGTTGTGTTTTGATAGGTTGCTAAACCTAGGATTATGATTTTGAGAATGGTCATTTAACACAGTTCTAACAAAAGAGCAGTTACACGTAGCATCATGCTACTTTCTTTGAGTTCTTGATATGATTCTTCCTTCTGCTCTTCATGTTCAGAGTATGTTCTTAAGGAATGAACAGTGTATGTTCATGTCCCCTGCCTAATGTTAATTTTTCTAGGTGAACCAGATTCTTAAAGTGAATTTTAGAATTAAACAAAATGGCCCACATAGTTTGATGTGCATCAGTGCAGATACTGACCCTTCCTAGAGGCAGAACTTCTTTAGGCCACTGTGAAGGTGGCCTAAAATTTAGGATGGATTGCTGGGTTTTTTTATGTTCAGAATCTCTTTTTTTAATGTTTAAAAACCCCTTGCTTCCTCTTGCACTGAAATACCATATACTGGAGTACAAACAACCCTAAAGTCTTTCTTAAAATGAAAATTTTTGTGGTGAAATAATAAGAAGAACTATAGACTGCATATGTCTTCTACTCCACAGATTTTTCTCTCAATTTTAGATAAATATTACCAAAGAGGTGAGCAGTCATCTGTTTCAAAGTATCTGATGACAGTTCAAAAAATAAAAATATGTTCACTTCTGCAAAACCATGCTTAGTACATAAAAATTGAATCAAATCGCCTCTTTTAAATATTTTTAGATTTGATGTGTGCTGTGATATATTATGAAGTATTATTTAATACTGTGAAAGTATATTGTAAAAAAGCATATTCACTCCTTTGTATAACAGTAGGAAATATGAAAATAAACCAAAATTTCTAGATAATATAACCATTTTGATAGTATTCATCTTTTTTTCTATGTATTCTTTATAAGATAAAAGGAATAGGTTACTTTTAATTTTTTAATGAATAGAATTCAGTCTAATAAAAAATAAGACCGTCAATCTCTTGTCAAATGATGGAACGGATATACAGCCTTACAACACTTAGATAGAAATTATTTTTGTGGCTATGTGCAGAAGAGGGAAATTTCAGGGAAGAAGTTGAAAAGAATTGTATTATTGCCATAGAATATATAAAGGTATTATTTTTATGGCATTCTAGCTTGTTCATTGGAGCAACAGATGTAATTTCTCTACAGAGATATTTTTCCTGTTGTCTGCTAGATCACATTAATTGTATTCAGGAGAAATGAGTACCCAAATGTTTTAATTCCTCGTTGCCAAATGGAGTAGCTGTAGTACAGTGGTGCTTATATGTAAAAATGCAGATTTTGCATTGACTGAAAGATTTGCATTCCTTGGTACTTTTATCTTAAATTTACATCCACTTCAATGTTGAAGAAAATATGTGAGGAAAAATGGTTCAACCCCAGACACTTACTGCTATCTTTCCTGACTCTCTTGTCATTAAATTAATCCAAACTGCTGTATTAAATTGGTTAAGTTCATGCATTTAGCAAAACACTTGACTCTGGATAGTGTGCCATAGACATCCATCTTCAACTTCATCTGCATTTTAGAATATATTCTAAATTTTCTAGAGAAGAAATCTAGATATGAGCATTTTGGCATTAATCTAGAATACTACATATTTTCAGTGTGTTAACAGAAGAACTAAGGTAAAGGGTGAGGAAGATTATGGAACTTGTCATCTTAGCAGTATTTTTTTTTTTTAAACTGAATATAGAGAAGGCACTGGTCATAATACCGAGCTGTTACTATATACCTTAAATGCATATATTATATACCCACTTATACCTAACCTAAATTATTACATATGTATCATCATACCTAAAATGAAAATGTGCATGTTATTTTCTACTTTTGGGAAGGTCTTTGTCTTTCTTGTCAATACCTTTCTTGTCCAAAAGCTGCTCCTGGAAGAAATTTCCAGTCTTAGAATTTGATCCATTCCTTTAAATACAGCAATCTATATGGTTTCATTTTACTTACATGCTTTGCTAAAAAATAAGTACAGTCACAGAAATTTATCTGCTTTCTTGATATACAAACTATGATTTTTCTGAATATTTTCCTTATCTCATGACTAGCTCAGTTTGTATTTATTTTATTTTTCTTTCTTTTGGCTGGAAAGTTTCCCTCTCTTGCAAAGCTTTGAAATTTGAAGCACCTAATGAAGTTACTGATGGCATATTTGAAAAGAAGATTTACAGAATCAAAATAAATGCACAAATAAATGTGTAAAATACTTGTGATTCACTTTTGAAAAATATTACTTTCTGCTTTTTAATTCTCAGATTGTTTTCATGAAGACTATTTGGATTTGTTTAGGCTATAAAATGCAGTCTGTGCTCTCATTTGTAAGTCTAGTTGGAACATAACTAGTACTGAGAAGAAAAGTCCTATTGGAACACTATAGCTTTTAAAATTTTCGCCTTAAAGATTTGATTGTTCATGTAGTAATCAATAAGTATACAGTGCTTTTCTTCATTAACCAGAAAACTTAACTTTGAAACAATAAAATTTCTGTATTTTGCTTTTCTGAAAAATTGTGTAAAAATTTTGAACAACCACTTGATTTTTTTGTGCTTATATATTACAAAACCAAACTAAAATCAAAAGCACTTCAACCAAACCGAAGGTTCCAAAGCACATAGTTAAAGCTCTATAAACTTTATAGTATAAATATTCTTTAGGATATGTTTAGTGTTTAATTGTTACCTAAGAATTAAGATCATAGGTACAAATCTAACAGTTGTTCTAATTTCTATTTCCCAGTTTTGTCAAGGATATATTGTAGGACTTCTGCTATTAAAAGATCATCTTCCATTGTAAAATGTAATTTTACCTTGAAGTCCTTCCATGGCAGCTCTGTTTTAATTTCTCTTCATTTCCTTTGGTATAAATATTCTATATCACTTTATTTTAGTGGATGAACAATTATTAAGATGAAAAAATCAAATGCCTTTGGCAGCATTTATCTAAATCAAGGATTCATTGGCCATTGAAGTTCTTGTTCATTTATCTCTAGCAAGAATATTAAAAACAAAGGTGGCATTTTTTTTCCAACAACTGAACATAGCATTAGACTTTTTCTGGTATTCACTAGTTTTCAAAATGAGCTGCAAAACATATTAGTCCATACATTCCTAAAAACCTTAGGTCTTTTAGAAATGAGGGAACTAGTTCAAATCAGATATGCTTGTTGAAGAAAGGCCAGCATATGAGGTCTTATAGTCATTACATAGGCAAAAAAAGCAGATACTTCAGTTTCAGAAATCTGCAGAGCAGTGACATGGCATTCCATTCAATTTTTTACCAGATATCACAGACTGGAAATGTGAGCTTTGGCTGATACTGCTGGGAAGGAGAATGCGTCAGGCAGCTGTAATTCCCACCCTGTAAAGGTACTGATACTTAAAGTCTCTGTAGTCCAAATTGGTATACAAAAATACTAAAATGTTGAATTTGGACCTTAGATATATTTTTCAAATTTCTGCCAACTATTCTTAGGTGTTCTAAAACAATATTGCAATTTTTTGCTCTTTAGGTAAGAGTAAGGAAAACCTGTTCCTTACTTTGGAGTTGTTTGCAGGTTGCTTCCTGAAACACTGTTTGTGGAGTGCTGTTCTAGTGTTTTTGTAGTTTTTCACTAGAAAAATAGGTTTCTGAAGTCAATGGCATCCAATTGTTTTAAACCAGGCCAAAATTTTGTTACATGGACTTGTAAGTTTGATTGCCCTAAAATGAAGTTTTGGAGCATTTTGAGTCTTATTGAATCTTAAAAAACCAAAACAAAACAACCCCTGGTTTTAGTGTGATTCTTAAAAGTGTGGTGTTTTTGAAAGGTATTTCAGTGCAGGGTGAGCTGCAGACAGTTGTTCCAGTGCATTCGTTGACCGTATCTTACCAGTATCAGGTTTGTCTGCAGTACAAAAACGAAATTCATTTGTGGAATAAGTTTTTTTTTTTTTGTGGTATATCCTTAAGGAATCATAAAGCCTAGAGAGTAACTGACATTAACGTGACTCCATGTACTGTAAAACCCATTCCGTTTTATATATTTTCAGGGAGTATGGAGTGGCACAGGAAGGAAATGCCATATCGCTGGAAAGTTGCTCTAATTCAGCACAGGATTCTTGTGAGAAATTACTTCTAATATTACATCATCCTATTCTGTTTTTCACAGTTTACAGTCTAATTTCTTCATTTTTTATGCCACTTTTGTTCATATCAGTAACCACATTAAAATACATTTAGCAGATTAAATAGGCTTTCATGAGTGTTAGTGCACATCTGATAGCGTGATAGTTTAGTAGTATTTATTTTGCCATGTTGCATTATATGAAGGCTTATGGGTTTGTTAATAAAATTATTTTTTCTTTTTAAGAAGGCTTGCTATTTTATAATGCTACATTTCACTGGCTAACATTTGATTCAACAAATAAAAATAAGTCTCAGCTGCTTCCACTCTAATGAATATTTCTGACAATAATTTAAGCAGCACACCAGAAGGGGGAAAAATCAGTGCCCTTGCAAAAAAAAATCGAAAACAAAAAAAACCCCAAAACAAAGAAACAAAAAAAAAAACAGGAACAAGAAAAGTAAAGAAAAAAGGCAATTGGATAATTACTTCACTTATATAACAAGATTTTAATTTTTTTATTTTCTTTTGCTTGAGCTTGCTAACTTTCTCTAATTTATGACTGTTTTTCAAGCACTGTAGCTTGAAGGAAAGTACTTTCCTTTTTTCTCTACTCTATAATGTCAAAGAGCCCCAATTTTTTTTTTTTTAGTTTTATTTTTACGGGTATTGACTTAAGATCAGGACTGACACTAACAAAATTCAGATTTTCAGGTATACTAGCAATCTCATTCTGTAAGTCTATTCAAAGTGTGAAAAAATTATTAACATTAGGTTTTCATCATATATTTAGGAAAAATATATGTGTAACAAAAATATTATCTTTTAATTAGGAAACTGCTTTATACTCCTGGTTTTGGGGATTTTTTTTTAGGCAGTTAGCATTTGTAGATGATTCATTAATTAGAAGGAGCAGGAAGAACTGTGGCCAGCTTTCTAAACTTCTATTGAACTCTCTGCCAAATCATAAATGCAATGTCAGATGGAAGATACCAGTGCATTTTTTTTCTCCTATCTGTAATCCCCAGAAATAGATTATTTGTTATTTGGCAAGCATAAGCCTGTATTTTTTTCTGCATTTTTAATGCATTTTGTACAAAGTAATCCCATATACCTGGTTTGGTATATGGTATATGCCAGTATTGAGTTAGTTGTGTCTTCTTTTTCTTTGAAACTCATTCATTCCAGATTTTGTTCTATTAGTTAGTGATTTCCTCTTGTTAAAATTGTATGACTCTACTATTTCGCTCCCCTTATCCGTTCTTCCTGAACTACATATGTACACAATTTTTTCACTCTCATTTCAATTACTGAGTACGGCTCTGTAGTCATGATCAACTACAAGAAACTGTCGTCCATTTGTGACTTTGTCTTCATATATCTCATTATTTGGTAGGTTGCCTGCCATCACCTCACTTTAATCTGTGTGCCAGAGATTTGCTTCCTAATATTCTTCATTGATACACATGATCTTACACACAGATTTGGTCAGGAGTGTATTTTTTGTTTCTCGCGATGATGCTCATATCTAGTGTTCCTGTCTGTGATTCCTAGAACATCTTGTCTTGACTGTGGTTATCCTGTAGATACTCTACTTAGCATTTGAATAAGTAATTTGAAAACTGATCCCAGTTCTCTTCACAGACCCTTCCTTCTTACTCATTTTTGGTTACTGTGGACAACATACCCTTTCTTTTCAAGACTATAATTTGTCTGTCAAATTGCATAGCCAATCTATGGTATTTCAGATTGCATGCATCTAAACTTTGCTCTTTGTTTATAAAAATCTTCAAATGATTGTTCTTCTTTACAGGTCACCAAAGTCTTATCTAGGTCCTTAACTTTCATTTCTTCAAAAAGCCACATTCAAAGTCATTTGTCTAAAAATTTTCTCTGATCACACCACTTGAATATAGTTGCTTTCTAACTCTGTATCTTTTCAAATGCAAAATGTTGCTCCTGCTCATCAGTTTTCTACAATTGAATTCCTTTTCCTAAAAGGAATTTTACCATGTTAAACTCGCACCTTTTGTTAATGATTATAATTTCCCCGAATTATTTGTGATCCCTTGCATGAAGAAAGCTCTTAAAAACATTTGAGCTTCTGTATTCCTTTCCAGTCCTTTTCATAGAATCTGTCTTGATTGTCAAGTTATAAATGCCAAAGATTATAGCTGGACATATGCTGTACCTTATGGATTATGAGTTAATACCATTTTCCCTTTCCTGATTTTTAAGGAGTAATTACAAAAACATAAGAACAAAAGGAGATTGAAATATCTGAATAGTTTGTCATTATGTATATGTGTTCACTTTTGCTTTAAACACTGATACTATTCTCTTACTGCTTTAAACACTTTCTTCCATCTCTTTTTCTTCTAGAGCATAGGTCAACATGTTTCCATTAGTATCTGCTGCCACGGTGTTCAGTGGTGAGGAAAGTAAGAGGGAAGAGGAAAGAATCTTGATATGAATTTCAGCAGCTATTTATAAAATCAACATTAAGCTAGAATAAAGTTCTTAAATTCACCAGTAAAACTGAAGGATGGTATCATTGATGCAAAAAATACTTTTTTTTACCATTTGCAGAATTTTGTACAAGATTTAATAAGGATTACTTGATGTATGTAAATTAAATATTGTTATATTGTGCTTGTATAATAGAATGTTTAAGTGCACAGGAAGCACACGATGTATTATGTTACTTTCCTAAGCTGCTGCTGCTGACGTACAAGAAGAATGTTACTCTTCTGAAAGCTATGCTATGTGGACTTTGAATTTTGTGCATTAATAACTGCCATGTAATTAAATTATGAAAATACCTGTTCAGCATATAACATCAGATACTTAATCTTCTATTCTATAATAGATGAAAATTCTCACATTAAAATGTTTTGGTTTTAATTTGTTTAATGTATTAGTTACAATAATGAAGACATTTCTACCTTTGTTAGTAAAATACTTCACACTTAGTGCAGAAACAAATCTATATCTGAATATCAGTTATGTACATGTAGTTTCTGTTTTGTGTTATCATACATTAGAGTTTAGTTTGCTAGGTCATGATATATAGGATAAGTTTCTAGAAATGTAGGTACTTTGAGTTTTCATATTGCTGAAGTGTTTCAATATATAGTAACCTCTTTTTCCTTCTGGTGTGTGGCTTATAATAGTTATTTTATGCTGATTTAATGCCTTCCTTGAGAATACTTTCAAGGACATTTTTGATTAGATTGATCAGACTTAATGAATATGTATATGTATTGGACTAAATTGTAGGTTGCATTTAAAAATAAACTGTCCTGCGTGTATCACATTATAGTAGATTGCAATGAAGGACTAGGGCTATCTATTCTAAATGTGAGATCAAGCAACTTTAGCTTACGTCTGTTTAAAAATTGTGTAAAAATAAACCCTATAATTCAGAACTTTATGCGTTCTGAAATTTAAAATTAACCTCTTTTACTTACAAATAGGGCCTTTTTAAAATTACTTTTTTTTTTTCCACTGGAAGAAAGAAGCCTGGATATTAGGGGGCATATTTTTTAAATGAGTTAAATAAAATGTATCTGCTCAATAAACTTCTTGCTAGTTGATACCATTTTGCACGTTTCTTGAAATTAGAGGAAGGTACACGTGAAGATGTCTTAGTAGAAACATTCTGTCTTTAGAATACTACTTTTAGATAGTATTTTAAGAACTTTTCTAACAGTTTATCTAGTATGATGCAGTGTAGGATGTTAATCATATGTGCTTAACTGACAATCATTGCAGTTTAACTGAAAGAGCACTCCTGCCTTTCTAATGCCTTTGTTCATCCCACTTCAAAATATTTGAAGTACTACGGGAGCACTATCCTGACAGGTGGCATTGTGAAATTACTTTATCAGGTTTCAATAGAGGCTTTGTTTTTTGAAGCTGGCTTTCTACCTGTCATTCCTGAAAGCCAAGTATGACTTTAAAGACTCAATCATTAAAAAAAAAACTAAAATAAAAAAAAAAAAATTCTTGCCAAATTTATGCTTATACCCAAGTTATCAATTAATTATAAAAGGTACTTATTTTTGAACTAGTTATATGCCCAACAATATTTCTTTGAAAAAGCTTTCAATAAGACTTAATTTGTTGATATTTACTGAGCAAGTCTCTTCAGGATGACCAGGCTAGGATGGTTTCTCAGCTTGCTGTTACTTAGGACCGACGGAAATAAGAGACAGCAAAAATTCTATTTATTAAATCACTTGCTAAAGATCCAGAACACAGAAATCATACTTGCTATGTGGACATCAAGATTTTATTCCACTAGGAGGTCTCACTGTGACTATAGTTCAAGTAGGCATTAAAACTTAAAATGGATAATTAAGATATCAGTTGATCAAGAACAATTCCATAGTTGTGAAATGCTGTAATATATAAAAATTATAAAGATTTTGTATTGTTAAATCCTCCTAGTAGTTTATTATTATTTAATAAAATAAAATAAAATTCTATTTAATTATTTTTAATGATGGTATTTTAAGTTATTGCCATTTTTGAAGTTAGCTTTATTTCTATTTCTGATGGCGATAAAATTGGTCATGTAAACAGATTTAGAATGTTTTACCCAAATATTAGTGAACCGAGTTTTTTAAAGTAACTATTGTGAACTAATAAAATAGTTAATAATTTTTTTATTTACTTAATCATACCATCCGATGCTGCATAACAAAAAATTAAAACCGTTATATAGAGTTGTATTTATTCTATAAAAATCACATCCAAGTACTTATTTTGTCAGACTTTTAACAGAAGTGAACATGTTTAGATTATGGAGTTTATAGGTTCTTTATTGTAGCTAAATAAATCAGTGCATCAGGACCATAAAGAATAAACCAAGAAACATAGGGGGGTGTGTGAGAAGGCCAAAATTAATCTGTAGATAAGGATGTTAACAACAGGAAAATGCTTTTGAAGTAGTTGGCAACATAAGGTTTATTGTTTTCAGCAAATATTTTAAATCAAAAATAAACTGCCTGATGACAAAGGTAAACAATTGTTAATATAAACCAGACTAATGTTTTTATCATTATGTAACACTGAATGGACGTATCTTGTATAGATGATAACAAAGGGTTCATAAATTATTAGATATAGAAAATAAAGAATCTACTAACTTTTTATGAAATATTGCATATTATCTCAAAGATTTGTTTTAATTAGGAATTCCACTAGGAATGGGTATTGCCTTGCAAAATTTTATAAAATTCTGTCAGTTTTAAAATGGAAATATTGTTTTTGAGTGTTCTTTAATTGATTTAATTTTTTTTTTTGAGTACTTTGGTAAATTAGTATCTATAAATAGAATATTTTAAGTGTTGTTATAAGCAGTTCATTTTTTTTTGACATTCAGATTTTCTTTCAAAGGCAGTGTACCTGATATAAATATTATTGAAAAACTAATTCTTATTTATAAATTACTGTCATTTACGGATTTCATTTGAGCATATATTTACTATAACTTTTTTTGAGACCACTGCTTTTACATTCACGCATTTAACTTTGTAGTCATTAAGCTGGATATGTAATACATTTAAAGACCTTTTTTACAGATTCGCTTTTAGTTAACTTTGAGCACTTACAGAGTGTTATGTTTTGTGTAGCCATCTTTGTGCAAGTGTAGTTGTGTGTGCCCATCTGCTAATGTAACATTGACTTTTTAAAATTCTCATTGTTTCACTGAAAATTGTCCTATTTTGTTTTCTTGATATATTAAACTTATTTACATTTTAAAATGCACTCACATAGTTGGAACTTCCTTCAGACTCAGGGTAGCTTAAAAAGTTCTTGCTAGCCAAATGTAGAGAGAAAATCTGTCCCACCCGTGTAAGTGAATTAGCACTCAGGTTCTCTGCATTCATACTTTACATTCTCTGTCATCTGTTACAGAGATGTATCTTGATTCCTCAATTCTATCTTCTTGTGTAATGACTTAGAAGACATAATGTCTGTCCTGATCAATTTTGCAATGACCTTGTTCTGATTGATGAAATCTGATGTTCGGAATAATTATCCCTTAAATTACACTTCATGTGTTGAGTTATGTTTTTAACACAAGGTCTGACAATGTGTAAAATAAAAATTGCATTTCAATAATGGCTTACTAAGGACTGTATAATGATTTCTGCCTTCCCTAAGGAAGAAACCTCAGTATTTAGGAAGGACCATACCATGTGTTGAACTTGAATATCTGTATTTCTTGCATTTGTGGCAGTAAAGGTGAATCCATAAGCAGATTGCATTCTGCTGAAATTTCTGATTAAAGTCCTCAGCATCAGTATGAGTTTTTGAAGATTTTCCCTTTCAGAAATACACCCATTACAAGTCCATTCGTGATAAAGTGAAATGTATACAAAGGTGACAGAAACTCTGCTACTTAGTAATGAGCACTTGCACAAGAATCACCATCCCCTTTAATGCATTTTCCAACCTTTTTTCCATGAAACTTCCTGTATTAAAGAGAGGATGAATCAGTCCGTTTCCTCTGCCTTCATGATTTTGCAGATATTGACATTTAGCGAGAGTAACTTCCAGGTTTTGAGACGTGTAAGCTGACATTGGTTCTTGTATTAGAAGCCAGCCTATAGCTTTAACTGTGTCTTCTGAATCTTTTCCAGTTGTAATGCTTCATTTGGAGGCAAAGGGAGGGACCACAGTTGAATACAGTTGCCACATACAAACACACATTTGTGTCATCATATGTCATCTCACACCCTTTTCTGGTTTATATTCCTTTCTTAGAAATTCCTAACATTTGATTTTCTCTTTGGCTGTTAAAACTGAGTCAACTTTTTTTATATCATAGTCCAGAATTTCACACTTGAATGAGTGAAATAATGTACAGTTCTGAGTCCATTATTTTCCTGTGTGAAATTAGAATTGTTTTCTCTCCTTAGTACATCACATTTGTGTACATGGAATGATATTTGCTATTCTTTTACACAGTCACTTCATTCTGGGACCCTTCAGTGATTCTTCACTATGACATATGTCTTCATTGCCTAACAACTGTCATCAAAATGACAGAACCTTCAGCACTGATATCTGCTCCTGTTTTCCAGGTTTTTGATTAAATATGCCTATAACACTATACATGATCTCTCTCTATTGTGAGAATGGGTAGTTTAGCTTTTCCTTAATTCATCAATTCTTCCATGCAAGGGCTTTTCTTCTTGTTCTGTAGTAGTTCTGTTTCCAAATAAGCTTTTGGAAAGGACATTTTTGAAAAATATTTAGAAAGGAGATGTTAATTACCATCACATCATTGAATTTTAAAATTTTAGGAATTAATTTATAATACATAGAAAATAATTCAGAACATATATATTCAGAACTGTATGATATATTCTTCAGATTTCTACATTGTGGAGCAGCTTTGTCTTCTAATCTGCGTTACTACTACACACTATGAAAGTCTGTAGTCAGAAATAGTTCATGTTTTAGTATATCTTGCATGATTCTTACCTTGTTACCCCTACAGTGCAGATTCCATTCAAATCTAACAAAATTCCCTCAAAGTTTTTACACAATAATCTTGCAGTCTTTCCTAGAATCATTTCAATAAGTATTGTATTTCTTTTTATGATCTCATCTTTCCTGGTAATTATTCTACAAAAGCTATTTGACACAATCTAGAAAATATAGTTCAGTATAATTTCAAAGTAAACTTCCCTTAAAAAGTTGAATTTTTTAATCTAAGTACTGAAAGAAAGTTCAGAAATACTACTATATTATAGCATAAAACCTGTAAAATTAAAAATTTCTTTTGTGCATAAGGGTAAATACTCCTTTTATAGTATACGGTATAGCTAATATAATGACATTTAAAATACCTTTTTCCAGCAAGACAATTATTATTTTACTGTTTTCATATAGTTTTTACTTATTTCTTCTCCTTTTTTTTTTAAAGCCATATGATTTATTTACTATTTCTAATTCTAATGCTAATTAGAAAACTTGTTTAGCTTATAGTCCTAATGATTTTTATACCTCTTTATTATGTTATTGCAGCTGCAGCTTGTCAAAACTTGTCTCTGGACTCTTCTAAGTATTAAGGCTTTTTTACTTTTTGTAGTATTGTGTATGTATGAAAAATTTGCCAAAATAAATCTTTGTATTTGGGCAATAGCACACAGTTTAGAATATTCTACTTTTTCTAATACCTGCCGTGCCAATGTTTCTTCATACTTCATTGACAGTGACAACCAGGTTTGTTATCAGAAAAGTTACAGTTTATTTATATTCTGTTGCCTTAAAAGTAACTTAGATTCAAGGCTTTCCCTTGCACTTGTTTATGCTGAGTTTTATCTTTGTCATCTGATTAAATGCCTTTGTATTGATATATAAGTCCTTCTTCACAGCAATAATCTGAAAACCAGGAGATGTCAAAACATTAAAAATTATTCCTGGATGACTTTCAACATTATATTTGCACAACTAAAAAAAGAAGATTGATAGCCTGAGTTCCTAGTAATAATCAGTTTCACTTTCACAAATCACATTTGTATAGATGCTATGAGAAAAATCTTATCCCTGTATATGAAGGAGAGGTTTTATCAGAATATGGTGAGAAAGACTTCTGCAGTACACTGAATTTCCTTTAGAAAAAGTGGGGATGACGGCACAACAAAAACTAAATCCATGCAAGAACAAAATTAAATAAAATAAGTTAAGACAACTCTGAACCCAATTTATAAAGTAATTCAGTTTGGGAGGGGTATCAGAAGATGTCTAGTCCAAATTCTTTCTTCAGGCAGGGTCAGCTGTGCAGGCAGACAAGATTGCTGATGGCTTCATCTTACTGAGCAGCTTTTCTGCAACATTTTCTAGTGCAAGAGAGTCTTCTGAGGAAAAGGTTTTTCCTTAGGTCTAATTAGAACCTCTTGTTTCAATGATGTCCTCCCTCCATACATCACTGGAAAGAGCATAAATTAATCTTCTTTATGACATTATAGGTATTAAGGACCTGTTTTGTGGTCCTTCTGAAGGTACCTGTTCTCCAATCCTGATGAAAGAGGCCAAGTTGCCTCAACTTCCCCTCTTAAGGGCAGGTACTTCATAACCTTAACTGCCTTGGTGACACCCCAATGAACTTCCTTTAGTTTATCAACAATTTTGTTGTGCTGGAGGACTCAAACCTGGACTCAGTACTCTAAAAGCAGTCTAACAACTGCCAAATAAGGAGGGAAAATTGTTTTTATAACTCTGCTGCCGACATTTCCCTATAGTTCAACTGAAGCACAAAGAGCATTGTTTAATCCAAAAGTAGGGAATATTAAAATACTTTTTTAAAAATTCATAAATGTAAATCTGTTGGTTTTAATAGTTTAAAAAATACATAATCAGATGTAAGATTCAGATGTAAGATTCATGTCTGTCAATGTCTGTGAATATAGGGGCATCACAAATTGTTGAAGGAAAATTGTAAACCTAAAACAAAAGAGAATGCAGGGAAATTCAAAAACTTGTCATTTTTAATAAAACCTGTATACTCTGTCTAGTCAATGTAGACAAATGCTTGACTATGTGCCTCGAATTTTTTACTCTTTTATTTCCTGTCAGCTCAAATGAGTTCTTAGATATTTGCAAAGTTGGTACTTCTTTATTGCCATATTCGGCTGGGCTGGTGAATTAGGATGAACTTGTTGTCCTGGATGTAAAAGCTGAGTGAACTCTGAGTCATAATAGTTGTGTCTTTATGTTCTTTTCTTTTCTTTTTTTTTTTTTCTTTTTTTTTTAGTGTGTATGCATTGAAGAAATGTGTGTGTATGCACTGAAGAAATAGGCCTAAAAATGCACTTACTTTAATGCTAGCATTACTACTTCATCTCAAAGTAGCTCCCATTACTCATATTTTTTTAGTCCTTCATCCAAGTGTCAGTTTTTAGGTTTGTTTGGATCTTGTTCTTCCTGTGTATGTGCAATTCTCTGTGGTATCTGTGTGCAAAAACCTTTAATGCTTTTACTTTTTCTTATCTACAAATATTTGACTTTTGGGTATTGTTACTGTTCTAGAGAAAAAGCAGACCATCTCTTTTCATGCTTTTACAGCACATAGCATGGTGGTTTCTCTTCTGAACCAAGGTCCTGCTTCTGAAAATCAGTAGTAATTAATCAGAGTTCATGACTTGAAGTGGTCTAACAAAAGGTGTTTAGTGGCAGGGGCAGCATGTTAATGTATTAGAGGAAACCTTGAGTGTTTTATATAGAAATACCCTAGTAGTCATGGTTGTATGAAGCATGAAAATTATAGTTGCATTCTAGGAGGGAATGAGGTACCTACAGTTTTCATTTAGGAAGAAATTTTAGTCTTGTTTGCCATTATTTTGACACTTAACAAAAGTATTTAATTTTTTACTGTAATTTTTAGTTTTGTCTTGCTCCACAATTTTCTTAAGAAATGTATTTTAGTACATTTTAGTACTCTAGTATTTTTCCAGATGCAGCAGATGTTGACATTTTTTTCATGTCAACAATAGAATGCCTATTTCATTTATTGTATCCAAAGGATGTGTTCAGCCTTTAGACTTTATAGAAACAAATACCAATAGGGAGAAGAAATATTGCAATCCTAGGAAAGGAATGAAAAGTAATAAACATAATTGTGACAGTTTAAAATCCATTTTGGAAAGAAAGGAAAGCTTTTCTGTGCCTTCAAATCCATTATTAAATCGGATTGTTTTAATTTTTTTCATAGCATGGCTTTCAGAAGTCTTAATTTTCACACCAGATGGCATTCCAGAAGTTGGAAAGGAAACCTATGATCCCAAGAACTAAGATACAATAGTAGCATGGAGGGAGGGAAGGAATCCATTAGGGAGATCTTCTGGATAATTTATTATGGAATTGAATGCCTGTTTAAATACCTAAAGAAAACAAAAATACTTATTATATCAGGGGTTCTGAAATGTAAGGAGTTGCCATTTTTCTTTTAGAATAATAGTAGTGATCCCTAGTGAAAGTTCCCAAGAAAAGAGTTAAAATAGTCAAGACTGCGGATGCTGTATGTGTCTTTGCGTAAAGGCACAACCTGAATATGTGGACCTCCAAAGAAGGTGACGTGAACAAAGGTGACACTGAGAATCTCAACATCATAATGAACTGCTGAGATAATCCCCTTTCCAGTAATAAAAAAGGAAGTGGGTGGGGATGGGAGAAAAAGCCTGTCTTGGGCTGTGTCTGCAAATTTGAGCATGCCCAGGTGTGTCCTTGGGCACTGAACTGTGTGGCTCTGCTACTGGAACGTGGTCTTTCCTGTGACAGAGCGTTCTGTTCCATTGTCAGCCACCCCTGAGCAATTTACAGCATGGCTCAGCTGTCAAGCCATTACAAGGATTTTATCCAGTAGCCAATTTGAAAAATCCTCTCCTTTCTGGCTGGGGTCCCCAGCGCACGAAGGACATAAATTTCTTGAAGAAAGTCCAGAGAAGGGCTGCAGAGATGATCTGAGGGCTGGAGTACATCTCCTATGAGGAAATGCTGAGGGAGCTGGGGTTGTATAGACTGGAGAAGAGAAGGCTCAGGGTGACCCTATTGCGCCCTTTCAGTACTTAAATGTGGCTACAAAAGCTGCAGAGGGACTTTTTACAAGAGCATATAGTGACAGGCCAAGGGGCAGAGTTTTCAAACTGCGAGAGAACAGGTTTAGGCTCGATACTAAAAAATTCTTTTCTGTGGGGGTGGTGGGGCACTGGCACAGCTTGCCCAAAGAAGTGATGGATGTTCCGTTCATGGAAGTGTTCAAGGCCCAGTTGGATGGGGCGTTGTGGAAGGTGTCCTTGCCCATGACAGGGGGTTTGGAACTAGATGATCTTTAAATTCATTTCCAACCCAACCCTTTCTGTGATTCTTTCTCATCTTGCTTCTTTAAATGAGAACTGCTGATCTTGATGGCCAAGAATTGTCATAGTCGAGGCTATGAACTTCATATTTACAAATTTTGTCTAATAGAGATTTTTTATCTCTGTTTACCAGTTCTGAAGAGGGAATAGTTTAGATGTATATGTATAGTTAAATATATGCTTATTCTGTTGTCAGACTTATGGTGGTACATATGGCAGAAAAAAATTCTCTCTTTTAGTTATGTAGCTGTTCCCATGGGTAACAAAAAATTTTTGGGTTTTTTTTTTTTTTTTGAGGAGCATGTCAAGATATTATGCTGAACAAGTCTGTGATAGTTTTGGGAACTTTATTTTTCCAGATGTCATGAACATTTCTATTTTGGTTTGGTTATTACTGTCATTAGCAGCCTTGAAACTTACTGGAGATGATGTGGTACACTGAGCTTTCAAGAGTCTGGTAGTTGGTCTGGAAGTTGGTAGTTGGTATGAAAATTCTTACTGATCTGTTTTCTGTATACATGATGCCTGTTTGTTTTAGTGTAATCCAAATAATAATATTTACCAGAGCCCATCACAAACAGAAGGAGCATGTTAGTAAATTTAGGTTACGCATCATGAATGTTTTTTTTTACAGTGAAAATATTCTATGTTTGTTTATTGCTTTGTGGTTATTTTGGTCAAAACAACTTTTCCATAGCCAATCTGACTTGCTTTTTCTACAATTTGTGTGTCTTTGGAGTGTTTCTTTTCATGATTGGTACCTTTGGACTATCAGGAACAAAGCCAGTTTACTAAAGTTCCTTTCAGCATTTGCTTCTTAGAATTCTGTTGTCACATTTTTAGAAGTTGTTGCAACATTAATTTTCATACTTAAAGTCTACTTTTTGTTTCTTTGGATTTTTTCCGTACATTAAAATCCTACTGTTATTGTTTATTAAAATCGTCCCTACAGTCATTAAACTCCCATTTGGCATCCAGAGAGACTTAAATAATAATTTATCCTCCTCACTGCTACACAAGATCTTTCTTAAGGTTTATGCCTTAAGTAACATTTTTGATTTTCAATGGATTTTGAAAACTTGCTAAAGCATTTTTGAGAAAAATAAGAATTGTACTTAGTTAGAATAAATTTTGTAATTTATGCCTTTCAGAAATGTCCATTCAAGGAAACTGAATCTATTTTCATGTACACCCAGACTTGAGAATTGATAGCACTACATCTTCTGTTGTTATTGCTGTTTCTCTAAAGATAAAAAGAATGAGACACACTGCTTTCAGTTTTTCCGGTGCTCTTTTGTTGAAAATGATCTGGACCAAGTCCTTTGTCAGAACAAATAGTGCATATGCTGGTATCAGGTGTATCTTCTGTATTCATAACACTTTAGAAACCAGCTGAAATAATGCAGAATGTCTTCAGTCTGCTTGTCCTTTAAGAGGAACCTAAAATCACTCACTACACTACTCGTGACATCTTCTGAGTTTTCCAGTACATGTCATACTGTGATGGTAACTGTAATCTCCATACTGAATTCCAGACCTCATCTTTACTGGAGAGATAACAATCTTGGTAACATTAAGCTTATTTCTCACAGTAAAATCTATATGCTTCATTTTTCCCAATGACTTGACAAGTCATTCATCAGATTCTGAAACTGAAGAACCATTAGAGCATGTAATCTTCTAAACACAAGCCCTCCAATACTAAAAATAATATAGGTGTAATTTAAAGCTCTACTATTTATATATCACTACTAATAGGAGTTGTGTTGGGACATTCAGTAATTTCAGTCTAGGTAAATTGGATTTTCCATTAAAAAAAGAGACAGATTCATTTTGGTGACATTATGACTTCTAAAGTGTAAATCACTAGCATGTGGTCAGGGCACAAGAGATTTGTCAAGACTGAAGAAGAAAGCTGTCACTTTATTCTTCAATTCTATGAAAATTTTAAATGATACTCTGTTCATAATTGAAATGGCTCCTCATTCATACCTATGAACCCTTGCTTTGTTTTAAGTACTTCGATTCTCTGTGTATGAATCTTTCATAATGTCCTGTAAAATGCAATATATGTGTATCTTGGCTAGTGTTATAATGTCTCGTTTTCTTTCTTCTGTAGAAATTTCTCTGATATTTTTAAAATATTCTTTTACCTGTTTTTGAGCAGTAGAGTGTGGAGAATAATCTGGGAGTTTTAGAACATTGCTAAATTGATCTTTATACTTCAAATCACACTATTCTAGCCTAGCCTAAATCTGCAATAGGTGAACAGGAAGGGACATTCCACCCAATGAGTCTGTGTGCTGTGGTAGATGCATTTTGTAAGTTAAAGCATTATTATTCTAAGAAAACATTCTCTTCCCTAAATGCTCTCTCCTGCCGGTGTTTACTTGTTTGTGTGGAAAGCTATATAGCTGGCTGCCATTTCTAGTGTGTTGTGTAATAAGAACACTGAGAAATTAGATGAAAGATACTTAAATTATATAATCTGTTTTCTCCTGAAACCTAACTGTTGATCTGGATTTCTTTTAATCTTCATTGTCTTGTGGACATGCAATTTTTTCCTTAAGTCCAACTGAGAAATGGCTGGGTAACATACTGTACTCTTTTTATTCCTGTTCAAGGCAGTGAAATATGTTTAAGTCAGGGGATCAGTTTCGGACAGATTTCAAGGTAGGCTTTTAGACTGTTTTACTGATCCATACTTCATTCTGAAAGGAAACGTCATTCTGAAAGAAAATCAGGAGAAACTCAAGCTCTAGGATATTCTTTTGCCCAATTTTCTCTTGCCTAATATTCTTTTGCCTAATTGTCCCTGTTAATTACATATTTGTTTATTAATATTTTGCATGTGTGGTTTCTTTAAATATATTAATATATTGTCAGGAAAATATAGTTTCTCTTTCTACTTCAGTTCTGCAAGGATGTGAGCAGCTGAAATTCAGTAGTGCCTAGATCTGAACAAGTATCTCAGCTACTTTCCAGCAGCTTGTGACCAGCATGTCTGTGTTTCATAACTGTTACTCCAGGAACTCCCATGGCTAAAGGTTCCAAATGTCATTGTCTACCTGCTTATCCTAATTTCTGCATGTCTCTTCCTGTCCAGCTGAGTAGATTATGTAGATCTTATATTCACCTACTCAGATTCTATGTAATCCCATACTTTCTGAAGAAAAGTCAAGTCCATGATTTTCTTTGCCAGGTCTTGAGAAGAGAAGGCATTACAAGCATAGGATATTTGTGCTGTAAATCTAAGTTTCAGTCTCATCATTAGTGACACAGTTATGCAGATGTGTTTCTGAACTTTATAAACATTTTTTCTTATTGCTAGTTACTTATTCTTTGTCTAAGTAGTTTGTTTAGAATACTTGGGTTCTACAAGAGGACACTTCAGCATCCTACAGCTGTTTTTATAGAAAAGGATGATAACCAATTTGTACACAAGTTGAATACTAATGAATTCCTTTCTATGTTCACATTCTCCTTATTGATAATTTATTCTCATTGTCCTATTGCAAAATAGTGTTGTGAATGAGAATTTGTCATTATTGACAAGTCATAAATGTTAATGCCCTCCTCAGCTGATTATTTGTCACTCTGAGATGCTGCCTTCACTAACTTTCTGGACACATCTTCTCTGTTTATATTTAAGATACAAATGCACTGAACTGCCCAAGAATCTCTTCATTATGATTTCCTATGGTTAGTTGCATGGAAGGAAATCTAGAAAACTAGCAAGAAAACTGCCACTCTGAGATTAACTTTTGGTATATATTTTCTGTGTCAAGTCCTGGTGAAACAATGGCTCTGAGTTTTTTGGTTGTCAGCAACTAGTTAAAGAAAATCCCAGTGGGGTGGTAGGGCTGGTGTTTATGGTAAGCTACTTCTGTAATTCAAAAAAATTTTAGTTTAAGATGTCATCTTGAAATTAAGCACAGAACTTTAGCTGTAGTGAGGACTGTAGTCTTATGCAGGATTTTTAACTTGAAAAACATGTGGTGCTCATGTATGGTTGTTTTCTTCTTTGCCTTAGGAAAGACAACATTCCTCTGTGGTTTGTAATAAAATGTTTGTGAGTGAGAAACTATTATTTCCAATAGATGATGATGTGTTCCTATAAACAAAATTCAGTGCTAAAACCAAACAAATTGTGTAGTGGAAACCACTAAAATTGACTTTAGGAACACTAGTCAGAGTCATAATATTAAAAGTTTGTTTATATTGCTGTGTGATTACAGTATTGATTTGATCTAAAAGGCTAAGTTGTTTGTATTGTTGGAGATAACCACTAAAGGTTAATTGTGTATTTCATTCTGTTTCCTTAACACTGTTTTCTACTTTGGAGCAGAGCAATGTTGAGAGAGTTTAAACTCTGCTACTCAGCATAGTCTGATCTTAACACACTCACCAGTCTGCTTTTGCTTCTTCTGGCTCCAGACTGCAGTGATTATTTTGGAGCACAATCACATCAAAGAGAATACTTAAAGAGGAATGTCCTCTAAAACATCTGTATATGTGATAATGATTTCCTTTTAGATAGCACAGTTGGCATTATGTTTGTAGAAATATAATATTTATGAACAAAAAAAAAACCTTAAGACCGTAGAAACCCCAGAGAAATGGTTTTAGTAGACTTTTTTCTCCAAGCTTGTTTGTTTCACTTTTTCTGAATAATCTCGCTATTAAAAATTTCATGTTTTTGAATACAAAATTCAATGTATTTCTATACATTGAAAATAGGTTGCAAAATATTTTGAAAGATAAAGTAACACAGGCTCATGTTTTCCATTGTAACTGCCATCTGTGAGAAGACGGTGTTTTTCTACAGCTTTGCTTATATTCTTAAAAACAATTGTTGGAAATTCTGTGTGTCTACAACTTCTAGAAGAACTTCAGCTAGAATATATTGTTTTAATTTATAAAAAAAAAAAATGCCTTGAGTGGCTTTTATGTATATTCATTTAATATAATGTTCCATATTTTATGAAAAAAATATAAATGCTTTTATATCTATGTTTGTAGCCTTCTTGATAGATCAAAGCACTTGGCATAGGCCAAAACCTGTTAAACTTTTTCTGTTTATGGTATAAATTAAAACTCTCTGGAGTGTGGTTTGGCCTAAGTCTTACTGCTTTGCTTGGCACTGCATCAGGCTGGTTGTGGTTTTCCATTCATGTTTCCAGTACAGTCTTCATGTGTTTTGATTTCAAATCCTTGCATAACAGCTTTATCTGGATAGTAATAACTTCCTTTGGTAAGTCTTCATTATAACAGAGAGATGAGGCTTTTGGAGTTTTTTTTAATTATTTTTGTTCAAATTAAATTGAGAGATATCTGTGCATGCAAGTGATGCATTTGTGTATCATAATTTCAAATTTAACTTTAGATTCTCTAGTAACTTTTTATTTAGTGAAGACATTTCCAGATCAAATCAATACAGGAAGAATCTGCAATGAGAATTGTGGTCAGGATTTCCTATGGATAAATCTTCTTTATTGATGACAAAGTATAGGATCAAAGGAAGAGTGCACTATATTTTGTCTCTTTTATATAAATTTCAGCCATGACTATAATGAATGTTTCATTTATGCTCAGCTTTAAAATATGTAATCTTTAGCTGATTTAATTTTCTTACTGATACCATATTTAAATAGTGGTTGTGAATAGTATTTTCTCCTACCAAAACTGGCAGATCTTGGCAGACTTTCTATTTACTTTGACAAAACAAAAAAAAATGATTACTATTTTATACACCTATATGTGTGTCTCTGCAAGTGAGGGCTTCTCTAGTAAATTGGATCATTCTATGATGTTTTTCCAATTTTATACTTGGTTTGTTTTTTTTACTAACAGACAGTTTTATTGAACCTCTTAGACAAGGTGTTTACCATGGGTATATATTATTAAATAAAAAATGAGAAAACTGTAGAGTTATCTTTAAGGGGGAATGTCATCCTGGCATATGAGCTAGTTTTATTTTTTCAGTAATCTCGACTCACCCATCGACTTGTTTATAAAAGTAGCTGGAAGGGTTACATTGTTTGCTTCACAGTGGGAATATATGATATAAAGGTATCACACAAACAATTTCAACATAAGTACACACAAAAAAAATGTACTGCATTAAATTAAGAAGCATTTAATTTAAACTGAATCTCTAGTGGTTGTGGGGTTTATATCTGGTCTTGTTATTAAGCATAGCGATTAACAGTCTGTAGTTAGACACACTGTTTAATGCAGAGTCCACTGAACTCATTAGAAGAGTTCTGTTTTGGATTATGCTTTTAGCAGTGCTTATCCATTCAAACATCCCTTACAATTTAATCTAAGTGGAGAAATGCTGATGTTTGGGGATTTGTTGACACAAATCAATAAAAAGAAGCTCTGAAGCAAGAGTACGATTCCTTGACTTGTGTTATGAAAATATCTTACACTGCTTGTTCATGTTGTTCTAGTCCTAGAGCAGGTTATCCCAAAGACAGTTGTGATAAAATCAGCCACACTGAATTCTCAGTTTAAATTGTGAGCAAAATACAGATTGATTGTGGAGTAGGTGGGAAGAGGAGACACTAAAGTATAAGAAGTTTATTTTAGACAGTTATTTAGGCAAAAATTAGCTATGACTGATGTCATAAAACAACACATCAGATAGTAAAAATATGGTAACACAGATATTTAATGCAAGTTGTTAATTTTGTGTCTTTTAACTGTAAGTTCTTTAAAAACATAAAAGAACAAAAATTGGAAGAAATGGTGCTCATGGGATAAGCAAATTAGTGAGTGTTCATGACTCAGAGTAAAAAGCCAGGATGGTAATGCAAAACAAATTACATGGTGAAAATACTTCATTTGGTCCAGTAAAAAAAAGGAAAGAAACTGCCACAGAAAAACTAAACTTAAGAAGGTTGGGAAAGGACTAAGAATAAGAAACTGAAGTAGTAGAGGCAGCACGTAAATGGATATAAAAGTGACAAAGAGAATAAAACCTAAAGAAAATGAGACAGCTGATTCAGAAATACAGCAAGGGAATGAAGACATTCAAAATTACTTTGGTGGAATACATTAAGAAGAAAACACGGCATGTTTGAAGTGTTACACAGAAATACTGAAATGTAAATGCCTTCTGGATATGTGAGTTAAAGATTGGTACACAGTATCCATTTGCCCAAAAAAATAGAAAGGAAAAAGCAAAAATAAGGTAGTTATGTTTGTATTTTATTTTTAATAATATATTAGTGTACAGTTAATCAATTTATGATAAATCCATTTTATAAGTGACAGGTACATTTTTATGCTATGGAAAAAAAAATTCCAGCAAGCTGAAAGTCAGATTACAAGGACTTTCTTACCTGACTTTTTAAAAAACAAAACTTATTTTCATCAAAATGAACTTTTGCCTTTTTTTTCCCCCCTCATATTTGTTTTTTATTCCCATCTCTTCCCATATGATAATGTATTTAAATGACAATTGCAATTTACAGTAAGTTTAGTTCCTGTACATGATGGCCTTTTTTTGATGTATTCACCTTTATTTAAACAAGTAGCTGATTCTGAAATTAACCAGGTCTGGTTTTGTTTGTAAAAAAGGCAGCGCTGAAATGGGTGGTCTGCTGTAGCTGATCCTGCCAGAGCAGGGGCTTGCATCAGGTGATCTCCAGAAGTCCCTTGTAACTTTCTGTGGTTCTCTGAAATACACACATGATGTGAGAAACAAAATGCTATAAAAAGAAACATATACACGATGAACATATGTTTCCAACGCTGTGTTTAGCAGTTACACCATAATTACAAGACCTGTAGTCCTGTATATTTTGAATTTGTTTTCATATTTTTTCCACCTTGGAGAAATAGCTTGCACACTGAGGAGTTGGGGTTTTTGTTTTGTTTTCTTTTTGGGGAGGGTTTGGGGTTTTTTTTGAGGGGAGGGGTGGTTCAAACTGAATCAAGTTTAGTGGGGGCATTCATCTGAATAATGTGTAATGTGTACTCATGTAAGTAAATATTTGAAAGACTTGCAACATTAATTAGTTACTGTTAGCCTTGCTGGTATTTTTTCTTCACTGTTGAGAAGCAATGGTATTTTTTTCCTAGTTTTTATCACAGTTTTGTGCTTCTTGTTTCCATGGTAATTTTTTTCTTGCACAGTGCTTCAAAAGAACCAGAGGGATTCTGTGAGGGCTTTTTATTATTTATTTAATTGCATGAAAACTGAACTGAATATGCTGTTCTGTAAAAATCCTCAAATATCTCAAGTGCAAATGTGGCTTTTAACTATTAAGGCATTGTAGTTTTACCTTCCTACATTTTTAGCAATCATCCAATCTTTATTCTTTCATATTCAACATATTTTTAAAAAATTGTCTTTATCTACTTATTCTGCAATATTCCTCTCTTGCATTCTATAGTGTCAGAAAAAGCTGTTGAAGACAATCTGCAAATGCTTATCTCTAATAATCTCTCTGATTTCCCTACAAATCAGGCTAAGTGCAACACTGAGCATGCACAATAAGTTAGAATTTATTACTTTTTTCTGCAGTTCTAAAAGGCTAATATTTCATCTACTGTTAAGAATCAGACTAAAGCATACTCTATTAAAATTACATATTCCTAGTGCATCACTGGAATATGCTGCAAACCAGAGAGTTTTCCTTCTGGGCTATTGCAAGATCTTCCTTGAACAGTTACATTTTATCTTTTCAAGCAAGATTTTTAATGATGCAGTACAGATGAGATTCACTCCACTCAGAGAATAAATAAGGTAGCAAATAGTCATTATATCTTTCTTCTCTTTGAGGTAGGTGAGACATTGAGTGAGTTCAAGTGGGGCTGGTTAGAATAGTAATTAACACTTCATCCTTCTGTAGAGAGAAACATAAAGAACACGTAAATTAAGGAACTGAAACTGAGGTTTTTGTCCCTAGAGGCTTAATGGTGTGGTTTCATGGTCCTCTGATGTTAATTTAAATGTCACTGCCAAAAAGGTAGTCTTGCCTGAAGCCATGTATTTCAGTCCTTTCTTTGCATCATCAGTAGCATCTGTCCAGCTTTGCAGCAGGTCTCATCAGCTCACTCATCCATTTGAAAATGATTTTTTTTTAAAGTGCATTAGGAGGATTAGTTTGCAAGCTGATTGCTGAGGTTATTTAATTCATTTTGCAGGCAAAGAGTACTTGTACTGGTGTAAAAGATGTAGCCAAAACACCTGCTATGGGCAGAAAAAGGAGGCATGTTCCCCATGTAGATGTGTGGGTTACTGACCCACACCATCCCTAGCTGCCCTCTGTCACTCTCTGTCTCCTGGGAAATATTTTATTCTCAGAACAATTTAATGCCATATAGTTGTTGTCCATGTTATTCCAACTCCGCCCCTCATCTCATCCAACTGCACCCCCACATTTAAGATAACTTCAGCCTTCTAGTCTTAATTTATAACAGAAAATAATAAATTTGAATACTTAAGAGTTTAAATAGAGGCCAAATACACCTGGAGGCAGAATCATGTTGAAAAAAAAACAAGCAGAAAATGAACCTACCTCCTTATTCACTGTAGGTTATAGGGTGGGTTTTTTTTTTTTTTCTGCTTGTATTTCTTTCCACTCCAGTCATTTCAAATACAGACCATTCTGGAACTGAAAAGAAACAATTGCCCTCTTCCATCAGAAGATTCCTTCTGAAACAGAGTATAGCGGACAGGCAAAATTCTTTCCTGTTCCCATAACTGTCCCAGGAAAATGTCCAATGCCAAAAATGCATTAAACTGAAAATTTCTACCATGTGTCTTTGGGGAGGAATTACACTAACATGCCCAACAGAAAATGCAGAAGCAATACCTATTGGAGGATTTTTTAAAATTCAGGTGGGCAGCACAAAAGTTCAAATATTTTAAAATTTTACTGATGCAGTGGAATGATTAAGCCCTTAAGGTGCAAAACTTGCTGTTGGAAGCCTGAATTTACATGTTTTGCAGCTGTGCATAGATACTGCAATGCCCTGTAAAGAGGTAAAAGGGAGTGGTTTTCCTCTTGCTTTACAGTTACCTAGGATTAATTCCAGTAGGAATTGATTGTATGTAGTCAGGAAAACACACAATTACCCTGTTTACCAGTATGTAACAAACTCTGTGGTAACATCTGCTTCTAAAGTTTATTTCTGATCATCCTAACTTTAACTGCTTGCCCTGGCACAGGAAAAGGGGAAATCTAGGCAGGAAACTAGAACAAAGAACCTTGCAGTGACCAAAAATAAAATTCCATCTGAATACACATTGGAGGAGGGAGTAGTTCACTAAGTGGGGTTTTTTTCTGCAGTTGTTGGTGTTTTGGATTAATTAGTCTGTTAGATTCTAAGTTAGATTGCCTAGGCTTTTTGTGTTGAGAATTTTTCATCTGTCACTTTGTATCTTTGCCATTTAGATTAGATAGCTCTTTCTTTTAAAATAAACTTCTGTAGGTTGCTATACCATTTAAAAAAATTCCAAATGGAAGATATGAGAGAAGTTGAATATGTTTAGACCTGCTGCATGATCATTGTTGAGATGCTGGTAGGGCACTTGCAGGCTGTGGGAATCCTGTTGAGGAGCAGCACAGCAATTGCTGTGCAGGTGGTGGGAAAAGATTAGTGCTTTGTGTGCACAAACAGGAAACAGGGTTTCAAAAGCGGGAAACAAGTCCTGAGCTGTGATAAACATAATTGCTGCTTCTCCTAGAGCTGCTGAGCTTCCACTTATGCTCGTTACCATTAGGATGAAGTTGCATGTCTGTGATTCTGAAAGAAAATGTGACAGGACAGCTGTGTACATGAAAGTGGTTGCACAGTTTCTTGACACATGGAAGGCTAGACAGTTTATTCTTGAAATATTGCATTAGTATTTTTGTAATACCAAAAAAAATAATGGAAGTATCTCAAAAGTACTGGCTATGTAGAGACTTCTTGCTGTTGTTATACCGGGAGGTGGATTGGAATAGGTCCTACACCACTGATTTAAAAAAATGTCTTCCCATCATAGTTCTAAAGGTAAAATGTCTTTTTTATGGAAAAATAATATGTTGTGCTTTTGAATGAAAGATGTTTCTATATTGAAATACTTTTGTATTTATTCAATATAAAAATCTAACAATAATGAATTTCAGTTTTGTTCAACATCACAACATAATTGCCATAATCCGTTACTCTGTTTCTTTATGGACCTCAGTCTAAGATAAATTTACCTACTCCTACTTCTGCTAAAAAAAGTTCGGTGCAGAACTTGAATGGGAAGAGGCGTTCGCCAATACTGAGGATATGGCTGTGAGGAAAAGCCAGGGCTTCCTGGGGGAAAGTAATTTCCTTTTCCTGTATAATCAACAGAAATGTTAGAAGAGCAGTTGTGAATTGTTACAAGCAGGCTTTTAGAAACTGAGTTCTGAATTAAGCTGCTCACTGCTTGTTAAAACCTACACATTATCTGGTAGATTTTAATATATTGGTTGTGTATTTTGCTTTTTGTTGCCAAGAAAGATACTGAAATATTTGCATATGCAGAGATAGTTACATATTTGTGCTGTCTCGATTTTAGATGTGGTTTGGTAATTATCATCATGTAAGTCAGTCCTCAATCAGTAGATACTTGATAAATTTGAAGAAATTAACAGAAAGTTCATTAGTTGAAGGCATTTTTCACATTTGGTGAAGTTGCTTAGAAAAGTATAAATAGCAGTAAAATCTAAATGTTGGAATCTTAAATGACAGATTAGGCATTCATTGGTTTTATACTTTCAGGGATTTTTGCCTTAAATTTGTCATGAAAATTCAACCCCCACGAAATTCTAAAATTACATCTATTATTTGAAAAATACTGATTTTCTCAAAGTGGAATCTTTAAATGCTCTAAATTGATAAATGAATCCCTAAATTGAGTTTTAATCTCTGAAGATAGAGGAGCAGTTTGAGAATTGTTAGGCTCTTAAATCATTAGCAGTGACATTGTCAGATCTTGAGTGCTTTAGAACTCAAGCCTGCTCTTCAGTACACATGGATTTGGTTAGGATAGGAGCAACTTGGTATGCAGTTCTTGCTCCTAAACAAGAGGGTGTGTTTTATGCAATTTCAGGGGATCGTGCTTAGTATGATAATAGTAAACATCTAGTTTTACTTTCCTGGTAGCTAATAATGACTGCAACTTCAGAAGTCTGTAAGGAGGATTCCTTTTTTCAGTTATGGGTGGAACAATGACTTGTAGTGAGATTGCTTAGCACTGCCTGTTTAAGTGTGCTGCTTTTAGTTACTTATAATTTTTCTGACTGACCATAAGTAACTTTTAGAAACACCTGCCACCTATGTCTAGACAGGAAGCCTTATGAGGTCACTTGTCTTGTTCAGCTTGGGGTGCAGGAGACTGAGAGGAGACCTCAGAGCTGTCTACAGCTTCCTCACCAGGGGAAGAGGAGGGATAGGCACTGATGTCTTCTCTGTGGTATCTGTGACAGGACACCAGAGAACAGCCTGAAGTTCTGTCAGGGGAGGTTCAAGTCAGATATTAGGAAAAGGTTCTTCCCCCAGAGGGTGGCTGGGCACTGAACAGGCTTCCCAGGGCAGTGGTCACAGCACCAGCCTGACAGAGCTGGACAGTGCTCTCAGGTACATGGTGTAATTTTTTGAGTGGACCTGTGCCAGGCCAGGACTTGAACTTTGATATTCCTTGTGGTTGCTTCTAACTCAGGATACTCTATGATTCTTTATTTGGACATACATTTATCAGCTTTGATTGGAAAACTGGAGAGGTCTAACACACAACTTTTCTTCTGAGTGTATAACATGAACAAGCCTAATTGAATTGTAGGCACCTGCATTTCCTCTTTAAGAATGACTGTTGCCATTGATTAAAAACATTCTTGTAACTTTGTATGTTTATTTAACAAGGGTAATGAGCCTCCCTTAGCTGATACATGAGTGCAAGCATATTGCTACTTGTACTCAAGTTACATCTAAGGGACCTAATCCAGGTCTGTGCCAATGTGCAACATTCCAATGTACTGACTGCACTGGGAAAAAAATCTTGTAGGTGTGTCACTGAACTTCTGTAGTTAAATGATCCTTCCAAATTACGTAATGTCCAAACATCAAGACTGTGCACAGAAGAATTTCTTTTTGAAGTTTCAGTGCTCTTAACTGCAGTTTCTTCATGCTCTTAACTGCTCTATTTATGTAGCTAAACCTTTGCTTTGGATACTTGGTAAACTCCAAGTTTAGTTGTTCTTCATTCAAACCATCAAGCTAAAAGTTTCTTTNACATGAGTGCAAGCATATTGCTACTTGTACTCAAGTTACATCTAAGGGACCTAATCCAGGTCTGTGCCAATGTGCAACATTCCAATGTACTGACTGCACTGGGAAAAAAATCTTGTAGGTGTGTCACTGAACTTCTGTAGTTAAATGATCCTTCCAAATTACGTAATGTCCAAACATCAAGACTCTGTGCACAGAAGAATTTCTTTTTGAAGTTTCAGTGGTGAAGAATGTAATTTTCTGCATGCTCTTAACTGCTCTATTTATGTAGCTAAACCTTTGCTTTGGATACTTGGTAAACTCCAAGTTTAGTTGTTCTTCATTCAAACCATCAAGCTAAAAGTTTCTTACTTTTTCTTAAAAATATTCACCTTCAGAAATACACTTCTTTATTATACCCAAAGACTATATAATTAACACCTTAATTAGACCCTTAGAATGATTTTTCCTTTCCATGTTTGTAGAAGATAAAGTACATCTTTGAAAACTTTCTTTACTTTGTTACAGCCATTTTATAGAGAGAGTAAAGACCCCCCCATATAGCTATTCAGTAAGACATATTTTGCTTTCAATGACATTTTTAGGAGCAGGAGCTTGACATTTGGCAGATAGGTACATGTATATAATGTATTTTTGTTTTCTTTGTTAAAATTTGTCTGTTATAAATTTTATAAAAAGCTAAGTTAATGTGGTTATTAGATACATATTACTTCGGCTACAATGTTATTGCATCTTTCTCTGGTCACAGAGAATCACAGAATAGTTAAGGTTGAAAACAACATCTAGATATTTGTTAGTCTCTAAGGCTGCTACTCAAAAAGGTTTCAGCTAGAATGGCATCATGTTGAATTTTGAATACAACCCTTCATTAAAACTGCAAACCCTCTATGAGCAGACAGTTCCTGTGTCCTATCACTTTTACATTGTAGAAGTTTTTTGCTTGCCTTTAAATGGAATTTCCTGTTTCAATTTGTGTCCATTGCCTCTTGTCCTTTCATTGGATACATCTCAAAGAGTCTGGGTTCATCTTCTGTATTTCCTTCCACCAGGTATTTAAAGGAATTGAGAAGATACTGGTGAGGTTCTTCCTAATGCATGCCATGGGGTTTTTTTGCTGCAAAGGTGTAATGCTAGCTCAAGGACAATTTCGTGTTGACCAGACCTTCAGAGCCTGTTCTAAAAATGCTGCTTTCCAACTTATTGGTTCCAAACCTGTACCAAGGCAGAGGGTTATTTTTAACCTATTCCTTTACTTACTATTTGCAAAAATGAAACAAAAGTTGGGAAATGTAACTAGACTTTTAAGGCAGATGAGAGAGTCACATGTTGCATAGAGTTGCATAATGTAGCTGATTAGATGAGGTTGCTTTTAATCTACATTTGAATATGCATGACTAATGAGAAAAATTGCTAATATTTGAAAACTAATTGGTTGGGACTTTTTTTCTTTAGGCTCCTCTGCATTACTAAAATTACTTCACAAAAATTTTTAATTTCATCAAGCCATTACTCATTTTGTGGCATGACATCGTGCTAGTATGATCATTCACTGTAGTGAAAAATGGTTGATAAACTGGAGTAAGTGAAATGGAACAAGCAAAGTACTCTTCTGGTGAGGCAACATGATTTTGGTCTTTTATAACTGACTTTGTGTTTGCTGGTTGGAGCTCTCAGAGAAGTAATTCATCTGACATGGCTTTGCCACATGCTCAGCATCAACTAAGGAAAAGAAGCTTTTCTACCTTGATATATTTTCTTATTTGTTCAGCTGAGATACCTTTCATAATCTTGGAAAATTCTACTTTTTTCCCCCTCCAGATGACTGCTTTGAGGAACTTAAAAGTTACTGAAAACTATTTCAACTGGGAGAGATATTTTCAGTGTAGCCCAATTAAGCGATCTCAATTTAATTTTAAACTTCAGTGCACCTTTAAACTGAATTACAACTTCCATTTTTTTGATTCAAAGATTAAATTTCAGCCTTAAAATAAGGGGTGGTGTTTTTAAGTGCTTTTTATCTTAAACAAGGACTTAATGTTTTAGAAACTTATATTGGTACTATGGACTCTAGCTTAGAAAAGTTTCAGAAGTTTAAAGTTTTCCTATATAATATCCCCTGATTTTTCACTTTATTCATCACCATTGGAATTAGAACATCTCCCATGCATTATTCTTTATCATAGTGACAGATACATGCAAATTATTTCTTTAGACAATAGTGTTTCTGTTCTTATTATCTGCCCCAAATAATACCAGGTACATTCAATTTAGTACAACTGGATTCCTCTGTCCTACAAAAGGTTCATGTAGACAATGTATTTGTGAAACTATAGAGTAAAATGATACCAGCTTCATGGTTTTGAGCATGTTTTTCTTACATTTTTATTGGGACATCTCTTTTGAGCAAAGACAAAAAGGCTCTTGGCCATGCTGCTAAACAGAGCCTGCTTTTGACCTCCCCTAAAGAAACTGGGAATAAATGCACTTTGATAATAAAACCAGTGCAGAAAAGTCCTTTACCAGAGCAATAGAATTTGTATTGATATTAGAGCAGATCAGCAACTGATAATTAATCCTCTGTTGATGTGGAAAAAGCTCTAGTTTATATAGAAAGTAAATCAATTTCAACATATATGAATTAGGTATTATTAGCAAAAATTCAGTACGTTTAAGTTTAATATGTATTTTCAGAATGCTGGTATGACTCACTCTACAGTGTAGTCTGATGTTGAAGCTTAAAGGTCAGAAACAATTCACGAGCCCACTGCTTAAAACCAAGTATTTTTAATCCATAATTATCACAAATATGCCCTGTTTTTAAAAACAGGGTAAAGGTTGTCTTATTAATTCCACTGAGACATCTGAAAATAATATTGATTCAAATAGAACCATTTCTGTTAAAAACTAAACAAACAAAAACAAAACCCACATCTCTAAGAAAACAATTTATCTCCTGGAAGAAAAAAAAAATCACTGTTCCTTTAAAAAGAAATTAATAGCTTGGTCCATTCAAGGAAAGTAGGGCATGTATGAAATCTGTGTTCATTGTGAATCACTTGGGCATATTGCAGTAATCAGATTGCATTTCTTTAATTTACTGATATGATTTAAAACTACCTGATTGTTTGAATGCCACTAGATTGAGAACTATAGAATCATACTTCAGTGAAAATGAAGCTATGTTTATGTGGTTTTAGTGTTTGTGTTTTCTTTTGTGGCAGAGCTGCTCAGACGTATTTCTGTGAGAACAAAAATAACCATTACCCATATATCAGGAGAAAAACATGGTCATTAAATATAGATTTTTGTCTATTATGTTAAAACTAAATACAGTTGTAGAAAGTTGGGGGTTAGGTTTTGGTTTTTGGGTTTTTTTTTGTAAATGGATGAATGGCTGTACGAGTCACTTATTGTTTGTATGCTATAGATAATGTAGAAATGAACAAAAGGCAGCACAACAGGAAACATATGCTACAGTAGTTAATTCACACCTGCTAACTGATTTGAATAGGCTTGGAAATAATATCAGATAGGGAATGAATTCATTGTTTAGACCACTGAAACTCTTTTCTACAAAATCTGACCCTTTACAGTCCTTTCTTTGTCAGGGCATACTTAAATTCAATGGTCTTTGAAAAATGAGTGTTGCTGCAGGCACACTTGTGCTTGGTGTACAAGTGTAATCAGAATCTGCACTCGCTGGTCCTGAGGTTCATTTCACAGGAACACTTTTGTGATTCGAAGATTTAAAGACATTTCTCACCCTACTGAAATTTCAGTTTCACGTATATTTCCTAGTGTCAGCTGAATAAGTTAAGATACACACATAGGGTTAATGCTTTCCAAAGCTAAAGTGAGAATAAAATACATGGAAGTGGAGAGCTACTTGAATAAAGGAGGGTAGTGAAGTACACAGCAGTAAACTTTGAATAATCTTTCTTAAGTTAAAAAAAAAAATTTAAATCACAGCCTGCATTGTGTCTATTGCAAAAAAAAAAAAAAAAAAGGCAAAATGATAGAAAGTTAAAAAAATATTCTTAAATGGAACCTTGGAGTACAGCTTCTGTAACTTAGCTTTAACCTCTGCTTCCTTACACAGCTTTTGCACACAGTTTTTATTCCCTGTGTTCTCAAATGAGTTTCACCTCATTCGATTGCTTCCAAATTTATCATTAGCTCAAGTTTTGTAGATGAGACTTGGCATGCCCAACAAATGATAATTTGGGTCTTAAATTCTTTTCCAGAAAGCTCCAGAGCCTTTGTTTTCCTATTCATATGTCAAAATCAAAGAGTGCTTGTATTTTGTTGGTGAGATGATGTATGTTTAAAAGTGTGTAGAGAGGGATCTGATTAAGCTACCTTGTTTAGGCAAACAATAGTAAAAAATATGAAATTAAAATTGATTGGAATTCATGTATGCCTTACATAGGGTTTCTTTATGCTTGCCATCTAAATGTTGGACAATAGCCACCTCTGGAAACAGGGCACCAGATTTGGTATACCAGTACTTTTAACTGCTGTGTAATTCTTCTATTTCTAGTGTTTACTCTGATAATGTATGTATCTATAATGTTTCTTTCATGTGAATGGTGTGACAGACATGTGGCCCACGGTTACAAATGACACCTGTGATGGTGCTGCTGTCTGCAGCCCTGGCAATGGACTTTGCTGTCCTCAAGACAGGACATATGATCCACTCCCAGATCAACTGCTGAACTACCACTGGTTTCAGCCCAGCACATTACAGTAAAGCATTTCCAATTTTGGATTATCCTGACATGTCAGGCTGAAAACTGAAGGTTCAGGAGTTCATTTCTAATCTGATCAGATGCTGCTGTTTCAGGGACAGCAACATCTGTCAGAAGGAGGTTGTGTGCAACTGGGGTAATAACTGATTTAGCTGTTTGTCCAGTTTTAGTCTCTTTATACATGTCTGCTAGGACTTTCAGTGTCTGCACCTGCATGCTGAAGTAGTGGATTTTTTGCTTTTTATTATTAATAAACATAAGAATGCTCTGATTTTTTGCAGTAATCTCCAAAATGAAAAGCTCTCCTCAGTGTCTGTTTTCATTCACTGCATTACTTTAAGTATTAAATGGAGATTATTATATCCATAGTGTAACAATCCACTACTAGCAGTCTGTTTGCCAAGAGCAGAGATATTATTTATACATAATCAGGACAAAACCAAAAAATACTTTTTCATGATAGTATAAGGTCTGGTTTTATTCTCTTTTTAAATGTAGTAATTTTTAACTTTTAATGTTCATTTTCTATCAAAACAATCCAGTAAAGCCTTCATTCAAAACCAAATTTGTAGTCTTAATCGTTTTAGTAAAGTGTTTTTGGTGTTTTAATCTAGAAATGTTGATATTTTTTGGGAGAGACTGGAATATAGAGGTCAAAATAGATAGAATGTTATGAATTGGTATGGAAAATAAGCTAAATAACTAGCACTGTCTAATTTAATATTGACAGATACTGTATATCATGGGTGAGAACAATAAACACAATATAAATAAAATTAATAGTATTCAATCGAAATAAGAGGGCTGTGAAGAGTAATAGTCTGTGTATTTCAGCCAAGTACATTTAGGAAAAGACAGTTGCCAAAAGTGAATTATTTTAAAACTAACTGTAACATAACAAACCTGCTTTTAAATGCATTTTGGTCAGAATTATACTCAAATATGTGCAATATTTCCTAGCATAAATGGTACTATTTTTCAAAGATGAAAAGAAAAATATATAAGAATCATTATTGCTGGTTTTAATACTTTCTCCGGCTCTGTTTTTAATTTGTGTACCAAACAATGTGATTGTGTCTCTTTGAAAATTAATGATATTGTAGAAACAGCTTTAGAAACAGTTTTGTAAGAAAACTGTGGTTGATTAAAAAAAAAAAAAACAAAAACAACTTCAAAAAACAAACAAACAAAAAACAGCAACCCAAACAAAACCCTCCAAAAAGCCCAAACAAAGAAAAGCTTTGTTTAATGAGGTGTAAAAATATTAGTAGCATCATGTACAGAGGGTATAAATTTACAGTAAGACTAGATAAGTGGATTTAGTTCCCAGTTTATTAAATTATACGTCTTGGGCTTCATGTAGATGCCTAAGTCTCATGGCAAAATCAGTCAAATTTGAGGACTGCCAATAACTAGTGGAATCAGATTTTGTATAATTTTAATTTTTTAAAGTAACTTCATATGATAGGAGAAGCCAGAATTTTGTAAGCTAGCTTGCCTAATCCTCGATGATTAACTGCATTCAGCATGACAACTCTCTCTGAGCCATTTTAATCACTGTTGTGAGGAGAGCTGAACGCATCAGTTACTGTACAAATGTAACTGCTCTTAAAATCCTGTCCCTGGAGTAGTCTGAGGCACTTGGAGGACCAGAATAGTCCTGCTGCATAAACTGATAATACTTGTTTTGTTGTTGCTTTGCTGTAATACTTTTCTTCCTCCCCCCAGTAATTATTTTAAAGATTTTTTTGAGCATGATGTTTTTATATAAATGTACAAGCATTCTTCCCATAATGGCAAAGAATTTTAATAGCTAGCGTGATATCACAGCATTTGTTCTTGCAAAAAACTTCAATATATTCTTGTGGTTCTCTTTATAGTAATAAATATTGTGCTTGTGTTTTCCTAATTTTTAGTGATTTTTAGTAAGCATTGATAACTCATGGTAATTTAAAAAAAACAGAAGTTGCCACAAAGAGTTCTTAGTTGCCATCAACTACCGCTAAATTTTCTAAATAGGTATCTCAAACAATAAGTGACCTAGAACAACATTTTTGATATTCATCTTAAAATATTGTGTCTGAAATCATAAATCCATACAGATAATTTCCTTTGTATCACTGTTTATATGTCTTTGTTAAATGTGTTTAGATGATATGATGTGCATGTAATCTTAAAGAATTTAACACCACGTAAATTTGGATTTTATTATAGAAGTTTAGTGTAAAAGGTTGAAGGTAATTCCTTGATTTTGCCAAGATATTTTAGGAAAATTCTACCTTCTGAAGAAATATATTCTCAGTGGAAGCATTCCTGGCTTTGTAGTGGTTTTAGTAAACTGAATCCAGTGAGTCAAAATCAAGAGCAGGTTTTTGAAACCTTTGTTTGTGCGTGCAGCCAGACTGCACGACACCTATGGTGAATCTCACCTGCTGCCATCGCCTGTTCCCCCTCACCTGCTGCTGCTGCCTGCTGTTACTTACTTGACTTTCAAAGGAAGCTAAGGTTGGTGGAACACAATTAAGAGAAGCGAGTTTGATTGACAGATATTTAGGTAAATTCTATAGTTAAAACCTTACTTTATTTTGTAAAGTTTGATCTTTATTTTTGAAGAAGGAGCTAGAATTTTCACCTTCTAGGTGTTGGTTATGCTTACATTTCTGTTAGCATAAGCAATGGTTTAATAAAATAAGATACTTTATTATCAAAAATTTTCCTTTCTTTTTCTTCCTTTCCTCTCTTCCTGTGTTTTTCAATTATTTTTTCCTCCTGATTACAGGCAATAGTTGCAAAGCAGTGGGTGGCAGTCATAACTTCATAGATTTCTGTAGCCTGGCCGCCTGCCGATACAATTGCCAACTTGAAAATTAGCTGTGGAATTTGACAATTTGGATCAGGTTTTTACAAATTCAAGATTTTTATGGAGATAGTCTTAACTTTTGTAGCTCAGTCAAGGGCCTGTGGTCTTTGAAAGCATCTGACAATCTTTTCATTTCAGGCAACATTTAAATAACTCTTTAGGGATTGTTTGGATAAGGTAACAAAGCAATTGTGTTGATACACCAGGTACTGTACTTGTAAAGTTGAAATCAAGAGAGTTTCAACTGTACATTACTTTCTTGTCATTATGTTAGCTTACTGCAGACACTAAGAAACTATCAGATGATACTGATAACATATGTACTTAAGAATTCAGGAAGCAGCTTTTTATGGTTTTATCATATGGTGTAAAAAGTTGCTTATGCAAGGACTATGGTGGGATGCAATTTTTCACAATTCTTACTTGCCACACCCATAATATTGGCTTCTTTTATGTCTTACAGTCTGTTTACTTCAACCTTTTCTGTGTTTTTCTTGACTGAGACTACCTTTAACTTGAGTTTTGTGGTCAAGATTCAATTATCTTCATTATCTTTTCAACTACTTTCTTATTTATGTTCTTTTTCTTCACAGGAACTTAAAACATGACTGAATCAAGTACCTCATTGTTGTCATTAAATATGAACTCTGCTTTTCATCTACCTATATTTCAGTTTGAACTGCAAAATTATGAATTATATTTTAACATTTCTTCCTATTACTTATACTACTAGGTCTTAGTTTTGCCTGTGTCAAAAGTTCTTAAAATACCTAGTTTAGGATTGTCTGCTATATATGTATACTTGAAGTACATAAGACACAAATAGGTATTTTGACAAATGCTGGTGAAGGAAAAGCAAGTCCTAAGGGACTGCCATGAGGAGTTAATAGACTGAGTCAGAAAGTAAAATTCTTGAGTACCCCTTCTGAGGATTCTTTGTAGGAAAAAAAAAGAAAAAAAAATTTAGTCCTAGTTATGATGTCACTCAGTTATAAGACCCAGAATATTATCTTGAAGTGGTTGGCAGATAACTAAATCTGAATTTTATTTTAATATGATTTTAATAATTAATGCAGCAATCAATAGAGTATACTTTCAGAGAGATGATTGATTGAAGTATCCTTTAATTGCAGCCTTTAATTAGAATTGATGGCTCACCACCCTAGTTCTTGTCTATTATATTAATAATTACAAAATTGATTTGCTTCCATTTTAATTTTGATCCAGTGAGGAGCTGTGTGGCTCAAATTCACATCCTTGCAAATGAAGGTGACTTCCCAACAGAGATGATATGGCATTGCTTCTTATTTATATGCATGAAAATATGTGCATGTAAACTATAGTTGTTAACGTAATTCTATTTAATCATGTCTTATCCAATTATTTATTTTAGGCAGAGTGAAGGAGCAGTGGCAGCTACTGGGCTGTTTTACTTCTATATTTGCCCTTTTGTTGTTATGCTAAACATTTCTTAGTCAGAGACAATGACAGTGGAGCTCCATAGTGGTAGTTGCAAGAATGCATGGTGGTTGATACAAAAAGACTTGAGATATTAGCATTATCAAATATATGTTATTGGTTTTTGGCTTTTTTTTTCTTCTATGTCTCTCCATGTATTTTTCTTATGAGGCCATTCATGTTAAATATTTAAAGAAATGTAGATAGAGACAGGTTTTTTTTTACTTACAAAATATTTCTAGAGAGGTGTGTATGTATCTATACATATGTAAATAATACAAAAATAAAATAAAAAATTATATAAAATTCTATTAAAAAAATCTTCTTTCCCCATGGACAAAGCAATGCCTTACATTCATCCTTTTTATTTTTGATTGGCCTACTTTCTTTTTAACATCCATTTGCTTTAATAAACCTCCAAGATCTAAAGAATATAGTGTTCTTTTTCTGATACTGAAGAAAAAAAAGCCCAAACCCAAAAAACTGTCTGAATCCTTTGTGATGGATTTTCAGCAAACTGTAATTCACTCTACTTTCCTATATCCTCCAGGTGACCTGTTAGATGAGATACCATAGTGTTGATTAGAAAAGTTAGTGTTACCTTGCATACTGTAAGAAATAGTGTAAGTAAAATATTTGTTCTGAATTCTTGCTGTCTTAGGCCAGTGATGTCTGTGGGTATTCCAGCTTATGATTAGAATGCAGTGGAATTTTTTTGTGAAACATCTCTGTCTTTTGTGTGAAAAAGCTACAGAACTTTTCCCAAAAGGGAAGCTGGTCTCATTGGTGATCTTTTTTAAATTCTGGAGGTTTGTCCTTCTGCATTTCCTGCAGGCTGTTTTTTTTTTATCATGGCTGTTCAGCCATACTGCTACTTAGAACTTATCCCTTAAGCATTTGAATAGCAACTGTCTTAGAAGATATTACTGAGTAATGGATGGAAAAGCCTTGATTATTTCAAGCTACATTTTCATGTTCATGTAAAGACCCAGAGAGCAGAGGAGGAGCTTTTTTGGTTCCTTTCTGATTGGTTATCACTTTGGAGACCTCAGATGCACATTTCTAGGAGCTTTTCATGACTTGCATGGTAGATAGATCTGCATTATGTAGTTCCCAATTCCTGGTTGGGAACAATGACCTCTAATTGCCACTAGCACATTAAATTTCTGCATGTTACAATTTCTAGCCAAGTCCTTCACTCTGACAGAAGTCAGGTGATGTTTGACAATTTCTGGAATGAGCATCAGCATTGTAGTCATTTACATGCTACCACTATAACCACTTTGTAGTGCCTGCATCAGGGAGTTATCTTGAGGGGGTTTCCTTTCAGATATTTGATTTAGAGTCAACTTGGAAAGAAATGCACTTCTAATAGGACATAGTAATAAAATTGATTTGGGAAAATAAAATTTACATCAATGATACAGAATCTGAAGCAGACTGACTTGCAGGATATGTGGCATTTGAAGTTTTTTGTGTTAACATTAATAAAATTAATATAAATTTTTTTCAGAATTTACAACTACATGGTTCTAGATATACATCAAGAAATTACAAAGTTGAAGCATCAATTTTAAGCTTAGATTTCTTTTGCATGTGTACCATACAAAACAGTCTTTAATAATGTGAGCAATACCTACCTCCAAGTAATACAAAAAATAGTGTGTCTTTCTAAAATGTTTAGAGGTACATAATCTTTAACTGTATTTTGAATTGTATGTGTCAGAGGTTGGGATATAACAAATTAAGAAATACAGGTCTTAGGCATCCAGAGCCTAATACTGTCTTAATGCTTGTTAATCTTTTGTGCTGCCTATATTTTACTTAACTGATAGTGAGAAAGCAGTTTTCCTGGTGCTTGCTCATCAATGTAAATAAATGTACAAAAAAAATCGGTATCTTTCCAGTTGTATTTCTCTCTGATTTTGACCACCACTGTGGAGAGCTTTTGCAGGGAAGGAAAAGGAGAGATCTGGGACACATACAAAGAATAGAAAATCCTAGCCTACCCTAGTTCAAAAATTCTCACCTGCTTGAGTTTGTGGCATGTATAGCAACCCAAGTCATGTGGCTTTAGATGCTGCACTCTTATGGTACCATTTTTCTTAACCAACAGTTTACACCACACTCCTTTCTAGTCTTTGCACATTTATTTGCATTTTATATCTGTCTGGTGCTACTGAAGGAGGTCCCCAGTGTGTCTGCAAGGAAAAGGTGAAACTGCATTTGAAAGGAGCCTGTCTGCTTTGGAAAACTTTGTAATTTTTACTTGCATTTCCTTGAGGATTTTTGCTGCAGAGTTTCATGTCAGTGGCTAGATCTGTAGGGAACGGAAGCTAGGGCTACTTCTTTGTACGAAAATCACAAAACCCGGCTGAGTGTCTTTTGGGAGGCCTGCCTTGCTTTAGCAAACACTGCCTCCTGATATTAATGCTTTTTTTAATGATGAGAAAAATTTTATGGGATATAGGAGGAGGAATGAAAGAGGAAAATAAATTTCTTGTCTTACAGTTTTTGGGCATTTGTAAAGGACTGATATATTGTTGAACCTTGTAGTATCCATTGGAGACAAAACTTTTCTTTCACAGGCTGTACTCAGGACAAAATATTAAGGAGGGATTAAACAATACTGATGCTACACACCTAAGGAGACTTCCTGTTGCTATCAAGAAAGAGAGCTGTGGTAATATGAAACTATTTCTATCAGCCATCTGAAAATACTACTTTCATTAGTATCTACTGATCATCTTAACAGTGCTCTGAGAGCTTGCTTGCAAAGCTTTCTATGGTGTTGCCACCTAATAGAGCAGAACTTTGGACTTTAGCCACAGGAATTGAGCTTTGGCACTAATTCAGAGAGTTTCTAGACTCCTCATGATCAGCCCTTTACACCCTGGATTACTGTCCTAATCCTATAAAATAGAGTATCCTATTTGAAAAAGTAACTTGTAGCACAGGTACACAGCTGTCCTGTCATGACAGTTAACACATTTCACAGAAGCACAGAATAAGTCAGGCTGGGAGGGACCACAATGGGTCATCCTAGGGCACATGGCACAGGATTGCATCCAGATGGTCCTTGAATGTCTCCAGTGAGGGAGCCTCCACAACCTCTCAGGACAATCTGTTCCAGTGCTCAGTCATCCTCACAGTAAAGAAGCTCTTCCTCACATTCAGGTGGAACTTTCTGTGCATTTTCCTTCCTATTGCCTCTGGTCTGATTACTTATCAGCACTAAGAAGAGCCTGGATCCATTCTCTTGACACCCTCCCTTCAGATACTTAGACACATTGATGAAGTCCCCTCTCACTCACCTCTTCTCAAGGTTGAACAGGGCCAGCTCCCTCAGCCTTTCCCTGTAAAAGAGATGCTCCAGACCTTTCATCAAAGTTGACCCTTTAATATGTTATCTGTAGGTGTCAACAGATATGTACATTTCATATGTTGATAAAGTCATCTGCTTTNCCTGGATTACTGTCCTAATCCTATAAAATAGAGTATCCTATTTGAAAAAGTAACTTGTAGCACAGGTACACAGCTGTCCTGTCATGACAGTTAACACATTTCACAGAAGCACAGAATAAGTCAGGCTGGGAGGGACCACAATGGGTCATCCTAGGGCACATGGCACAGGATTGCATCCAGATGGTCCTTGAATGTCTCCAGTGAGGGAGCCTCCACAACCTCTCAGGACAATCTGTTCCAGTGCTCAGTCATCCTCACAGTAAAGAAGTTCTTCCTCACATTCAGGTGGAACTTTCTGTGCATTTTTCTTCCTATTGCCTCTGGTCTGATTACTTATCAGCACTAAGAAGAGCCTGGATCCATTCTCTTGACACCCTCCCTTCAGATACTTAGACACATTGATGAAGTCCCCTCTCACTCACCTCTTCTCAAGGTTGAACAGGGCCAGCTCCCTCAGCCTTTCCCTGTAAAAGAGATGCTCCAGACCTTTCATCAAAGTTGACCCTTTAATATGTTATCTGTAGGTGTCAACAGATATGTACATTTCATATGTTGATAAAGTCATCTGCTTTGGTTATAGCTTTATTTATTTAGGGCATTTCTATAAGACCAATAAATAACACTACTTTATAATTATTTGATTCAATGTTAGGAGAAGTTTCATTTAAATAAATTGTGCTAGCAGTGTTGAATTGCACCTGGGTGAATGTAGAATAAAATTTATAATGCCAACTTCAAAAGACTCTTGAGTGGGTCATGGTTGATGATATATTATAATTATGTATGTGAGTAGCAAACATTACAATAATAATCAAATAATCTGCAATTCTAACATGGTGCAAGCTCAGGTGGAATGCTCTGTAAAATTGGTTTGGTTTGATTTTAAACTTGGAGAAAACTTAATTAGTAAAAATAATTCTCAGGGGAAAAAAAAAACACTGATTCTGTTATAATTTAATAATTTTAAAAGTTTGGGAAAGTGACTTTTCAAATTTAATCTTAAAACTTCTGTGTCTGTGATGATTGCTTATAAATGAACAGCTGCATCTTCATTGGCACAGACTTAAATTAAGGTGCCAAAGTCCCATAGGCTTTGAGTTCTGTAGCATGTTAACAAGAAACATACAAATATAGAAAGGATCACGTTCTAAAACTGAGCACAATGCATGTAATATTCATGGTTACTAAGGCAAACAAAACAGCATTACACCAAATGCTGCAATGAAAAACAGTGTAGAAATTAAAAAGGACCAAATAACTAGGTTCATTGTAATCAACAGTCATGTGGTATATTCTTTGCTTATCTTGTATTTGAAAACTTATATTTTACCTCATCTGCATAGCTCATAATTTCATTATTCAATCTAAAATAGCACCCATTGTGTAAGGAGCTCGTTTTTTTCCTCTTTCTTGTTCAATTTGGTATTGATCTATTAAATATTTTTTTCTTTCCTTTGTAGATGCATAGGTACCTCAGTTATTACTTGCTACCTTTTTTCCTATTGTTTCAATCATTTGACCATAGCTAGAACCCTGCATTCTGCAGTATGTTTTCTTAGGAGTGGTACAAAAAGCTGGGAATAATTCAGGGATTGAGAGCTACTGAGTGCTATAATTATGAGAATTATGATGTCATAATTTTTCCTACTTGAATATAACTGTCATGAATAAAATTCAGAGTGATCTTGATATCAGAATGTAAGTATCATGCCACACAAAAAATTCCACCACATCTTTGCAGGAAATGCAAATTCAGTAGAAGTAAATATCCATTTTCTACCCTTGACACAGAATAATTGCTCAGTACTCAGGAGGAATTAGAGTTGCAAGAGTCCCTTTAAAGACCTTTGTGGTTTTTTTATATAAACATATTTCCAAGGGCATAATTTGTGACTGTAAAGAAAGGTTTATTGAAAGGCAAAGTTCAAAATGTACCAATTCTAGCTTATCGAAAACCTACAAAAGGGCTAAATACACAAATGCATAATAGTTGAATTTTGATTTTTTATTAATATATGCATACACTATTGCTTCTGAATGATTATTAGGACAATTTTAAACAAGACATTAGATTTGTTTGATCAGTCTCAGTGTTACCTTGCCTGATATTTTTGTGAAACAACATTGGACCCTTTATGAACATGATCTGCATTTGACAAAGAGATGAACTTCTCTCAGATAAAAAAATTCTTACATGCATTTAAAAGATAAGCATCTTTGGATTGAAGAATGATGCTATGAAATCCTCTCCTAAAGGAAGGCATTCCTTTATGCCTGTATTTGCTGTCCCCAGACAACTTTGGGAAAAGCTTCTGTCAGAGACTGTATCTTCCTACCTTAAAAAGATGCAGATCTTTAGGGAAATAGGATTTATTAATTCCAGCTTCATGAAATTACTTGGATTTTTGGATGTTATTTTTGTCGTGATTCTGATCTTGCTTTTTCCTATGAGAAAAAAAAAATTCAAGTGCATTTTTTATCATGCAGGAGTAAACAATCCATGGATTAAATGGTTTGAGAGAAAATTTAAAAAAACTAATTAGGCTGGTAAATTCCCTTTTAATGGGCAAAAACAATTTCTTTGACTTAAAGCAAAATCTCATGAATGATCAAAGAATAAGGATTCTACTGCATTTGGGTTCTCCCCCATTTAAGGATATATTAGTCCATTATGAAGCTATTATAAATATCTTACAATTCTCCATGTTTATTTAGTGCTAAAAAAGATTTCAGAATGAATAGGAATTTCATTTCTATTTCAGGCTGGTTTATTCATTTCAAGGAGAGAAATCTAAAATTTGATTTGGAGAAAAACAGGTAGATTTTAAAACCTGACATAATTCTGATACATTTGGTCAATAAAAGCATTAGGAAAATTCTCCACGCTGTTGAAACAGAGGATATGTTGTTATTAACAAAGCTTTTTTCAGTCTGTGCCTTGTTCTGAGTAGGCACAAATTAAAGTTTCGGAAAAGAATATTGCTGTGTATAGCTCTGAAATATTGTCTCAAAAATTACAAGATATAAGTGCATGGTTTTCACTTTGTTTATTCTTGTTTCTGTTTGTGATTAGAAGCTACTTACTGCAACTTTATATGTAGACTAGAATAAATGCTTCATGCTAGGCTTTTGCCTTAAAGTAGTGCACAATTCTTCATTTACAGTTGTTCATACTCAAACCTGTTTCACCTGAGAGAGCAATTTCTAATGTCCTTTGTATGTATTTGCGCCCAGAAGCATGTGCTAGACATACTTCAAATACCTGTATCAAAAAAGGCATAAAACATGGATATGCAATCATTCTTCTGATCAAAAATTTTTTAGTTGAAAAAGTTGAGCTATGTATATTTTGGGGTATTTTTTCTTTTGTGTATATTTGGGTCAAAATGTTTTACTGACTGGTAGGCATTCTGCCTTTGTAATTTATTTGATTGGTGCCAGTTCTTCTCCTGCCTTTTCCTCAACTTTTGCTGTTTCCAGTCAATTCTCCTGTTAAACAATTTAGACAACTCCTTTGGTTTTAACTAGTGTTAGTTAAGAGTCATTAAAAATCTTCAACTGCCAGTGCTTTGGATATACAAATTTTAAAATTATTCTTCCCATTCCATTTACTTTCGTATAACACTTTTCATATTGCGAAAATTTAACTACTTTTCTCTGTTTACTGACACTTCAAATGTATTCTTGAAAATGCACATTGTTAGCATTTAAATTACATTCCAAATCTTAGCAAGCCATCAATACTGGACCTTTTCCACAGATGAACATTTTCTAGGTCTTCTCACTTCTCAATCCAAAGACATATTTTCTTTTTTTTTCCCCAAAAGAGATGTGTGAGCATGGCTAGTGAAAAATGAAGATCTGAAAGACTCCACAAATAATTAAGATTTGAGGGCAAGAGAAAAGTAATTATCTTTATAGGTGGCAGGTAATTTTGGGATAAAAAAAGAATAGGCAAAGGGTTGTTAGGTCCCTCAGGCACATAAATACTTTATGGCATTTTCACACCCTTGTTCGGCTTAACGTACATTACTGCAATTCATTGGCTTGCTAATGAATGTGAAAAATTGCACTTTATTTGAATAAATGATGCCATCTGAGCCTGTCACAATAATATTAGAAAAGCATATCAGAGCACTACTACCCACTCTGATGCTGTTATTTCTAGGAATAAGAGATCATAAGTTTTTGTGAACATAAATGCTCTTAATAACCCAGCTCTTGCTGGCCAATGTGATCCTGCTGCAGGAGTGCCTGTCCCAAAGGCTCTAAATCCTGTAGTACCAGGTGGTATGGGACCTTTGGAACAGTGTCAGTATTTGTCTCTTCCCTCAGCAGAATTACTGAGCCTCGACTTCTTTCCTGTATCAAGGAAGAAGTTCTGCAGCTGGAGGAAAAGGGAAGAGCAGAGGGATAGTGACTGCACCCCATCCCCAACACATGTACCTGCAGTGCCCCTCTGCTGATGAAGCAGAGAAGCTTTATGAGCATCCCTGGTTTAGTGTCAGAGAAGGGAACAGACTTAAAAGATTGTCTAGAGCTGGGCCATTCCTGGTACAGAATTCATAGAGGTAGTTAGCAAAGATTAGGTACCATTCTTGAAGCTCACATTCTTAATTTATAAATCTGATGCCATCCTGTAAAAATGAGCTCTCGGGCAAATAGAGAAAGGAGACAATTTCACATGTATTCGTATCTGTAGAGAGTCTGAATTTTAGAGGTGAACTTGTCTTTTGTTGCCTATTGAGGAGAAGAACTGGTGAGGTTCTTAATTCTTTAAAGTTTTTCTTGTGTTACAGCACAGCAGGACCATGGAGGTGTATCTGAGCGTCAGTAACTCAGATTAATTAGAAATTCCAGCCCATGAGGTGACTCTTGAAAAGTAGCTGTGGAAAAACTCTTATGCCTTTGAGTCCTTTGAGATGCAGATTCCTTCCTTCAAATCCAATAATAAAAATAATAAACACATTGAAATCTTGTACCATTTGTATAAAGATTAAATTATTACATTTTCTTTTGAATGGTTGAAAATACTCACAAAATGACTGGCCTTTGAAAAAGGCTCCTATCTGTCTCAGTCAGTACTGGCAGGCGATCTTTTGTTCACTTCATCTGATTCTCATTGGTACTGAACTTCCCAGGGCCATTATATCTACCTTGGCTATTTTAAAAGTAATTTTGTACAAGAATGAAAACAGTTCAGCAAATACCTGTGAAGCAGGAATTTTTGAGTGCTTAGGAAAAAAGAATGTGTGGCTATAAAAATAGAGAAAGAGCAACTGTCATCCAGTGCAAAAAGTTGTGAAAGAGTCCTATTTAGAAACAGTTCTGCCTACATAACGTTTTCTATTCCTTTTTATTGTAGAGATATTATATGACAAAATATTTATGAATTTATATAAATCTTCTTGTAGGCAGAAATGAGTGTGACATTAGTTTTTGAGGAAAATATCTCTTTATTAAACTTCAGTTTACCTCTTACAGCACCAAAATAATTTTACATAATGCTTTACTCCTACACCCAGGTAACGTTTTTAATGTTGCTATAGCAATTATTATAGCTTTAGTAGGAAGAGTAATTTGCTATTTATCTTGTATCCGTCTCTGGAAAACAGTATTGTGTTATGTGTGTAGTGAGCCTTTGAGAGGGGCCCTCCATCTTATCTAAACTAATACTTAAGCTTCTTATCTTTTTGGGATGATTCCATCTAAAGGTAGATGGGATGCACTGTACATGGACATCCCTATCTTTCTTTACTGGCTACATTGGACTCGGGGCATAAATTCTAGAAAACTAAATTTATGGGAGATTAATGCCATTCATAGAAAAATCAGCAAGACATGCTATAGAAGGGTTACAATCTGGTGATCAGGAAGGAGCTAGGAAGACAAAGAAAAATAAGTATGACATACTGAATGTTTGAGCAGTAATCAGAAACTCTTCCACCTTCATACCATATAAACTCTGAACTAGAGTTCACTGCTGGGGAAGCTATGGATTTGATTAAAAATACAGCATAGAAAATCTACTATGAGCAGAACATGGAATTAGACTAGCACTTAAAGATGAAAAAAGAAGGAGCTAGGTACAAAAAGGATGTGGTTTGTGTTTGTGCATGTGTGTTTGTATGGGACCATTCCAGATGTATGACCTAACACTTAGTCTGAAAGCAAAAGGTGAATGTATCCTTGTCTCTCTCCTCATATTTCTGGACTACTCTGTAGAATAGTTCTAATTATACAGTTGCTATAGCATGTTTCTTTACGTTTTATTCCTACCTGGAATTATGCTTGTCTCTAATGTTTGCCTTGAATGATACAGATAAAGGTGATTTCTTGCAGGATCATGACTTATTTTAAAAAACATTCAATATTAATAAGCATACTCTTGAAAGATCGTGTTCACCTGATCACTGCCAGTATTTACCTGCAATATATAGAAAAAAATATACCTGCAGTCACAAACGTTTTTAGTAGATTTTCTAATCTAAACTTTGAGTATGGCTCATTTACCTGAAGTTTGGTACTTGCTTCCTCTAAACAAATAAATGCCAATGATTGTATTATGTGATTTAATTTCTTGAGCAGCTCGGCTTATCCAGGAGGATTTTCCAAAGCTTTTCACAGGCTTTTAAACTATGGAACTTGAGAAATATTTTTAAGGAGAAAAGCTCCCTTGGTGATTTCAGCTGTTACCACTCTAAATTATAAAATGTATCAGTTCCCACAATTTCTCAGAGTATATATATTACTGTTAAAATGGGTGGTTTTTTCCCCTTTGCTTTGGTAATTGTACATGTAGGAGGCATTATGAACAAAGGTTCATATTACTATAACATCGTATAAAAGCAGTAATTGTCAACTGAACATTACTTTGCAGGAAAAAATAGTCTCACATTCTTTTGGTAAAAAAAAATTCATTCTAGATATATTGAAAAACATATGCTGTTTCTTTTCTTTCTATTCTGTGGTCCTCTTCTAAAAATAAGGTCAGTTATTTTCTTTTCTCCAGCAGATATGGTCTTCTGGTAGTATTGTGTGTGCTTGTTTTTTAATGAACTTGAAAGCTTTACTTATCATAGACTTTCACATTTTCACCAAATTTCACAACTGGACTTTTAATAAATGTTTACTTATTTAGATGGTTACTGATAGGGAAAAGAGTAACTCTGTGCAATAGATGAATAATCGAATTGATATATTCCATTATTAGAAAGTACCATTATGATTAATGGTGAGCCCATTTACTTTTGAAAAAAAAATCAGAAGCATGTTGAAGTCCACCAACCACTTTTGAGAAAAATCAAAGCAGATTTCTTTTTGTTAGCAGAGAATACCATACAATTTGGAGCCTCTAACTCATGTGGTTTTGGGTTTTTTTAGGGGGAACATGTAAATAGCAATGATTAAATTTAATTATTTTGTGTTTTGTTTTAATTCTATATTTCATAATCCCATGTTTTTAATTGTAAATTTTATGATGGACTCAGGTGGGTTTTGATTAAACAGTAGTTCATTTGTTATAGATAATTTTTCAAATAATATATTAAGACAAACATTCCCACAAACAAAATCAACAAAAGTATAGTACTTCTGTCCATGATTTGAGGGCTTTCTTACTTCCAGAGCTTTTGTTATCCAGAAACATGCTTTCCCAAAGCATAGTTAGAGTATGTTCACTTTCATTGCAGCCATTTGGGCATTAATCTGCACGCATGTTTTCTCTGTGAGTGTTTCTCATCTAAGTAACCCTCCTACATAAAATCATAGAAAGAAAAAAATCTCTGGCCTTTTCCTTTGGTTATGGAGACATTTACCACCTTTTTGCAGTGGAATCTTTATTTTCTTATGAATAATTCTTAAACAAAGAGAAGTAGTTGTAATCCTGTCTCTTACACAGGACAGCATAGTAATAGTTAGTAGTTCTTCATCTCTCTTTATATAACTATGTTTCTGGGAAATTATCATCAAAGCTGAGCTGATACATAACAAAACATTTTATATTCAAGGGATTGTTTGCTTCTTAAGATTACTCATCATCTCTTCTGAACCTTTAATAATGGTGAAGTATGAGTTTTTTTCATTGTCATGCTTTCTCTGTCACATGGGAATAATCTGTTTCTTTAGTCATAACTATGGTAAACCGTAATTCAGTCTTGTGATCAAATCACAATGGATTGTAAACTTGTTTTCATATAACTCTGAGGATTCATACATTTCATAAGCTTTGCAGAATTTTTAAACTTGATCCATTTCAATATCTGAGTTCTAGTGAAAGTTGTCACTTCTTCAATTACAGTAAAATAAATTGGTATACATGTGGATATGAATATGTATGTGCACACACGTGTGCATGGCTGTCCACATGTCATACCTAAAAGATGTGTTATTAACCTGAGTTCAGCTAAAGGTAGCAAGGCTTCCTGTGAACACATCCTTATTCATGTGAGTGTCCTGAGCAAGCAGTTCCAACATTATTTTGTCTGGATGAAAACAAGAGCAGAACATCAATGCCCTAGAATTTCAACCAGCCCTGGTTTCCCCTTTCAGTTTGGGAAGTCTGGGATCATCAGGCTTTGCTTTGAGAGACACCTTTCTGTCAGTGAGCAGTATGGGTACAGACTCTGTGTTAAGACCAGTTAATTTGCTGTTGAGAAACAAATGTAAAAATAATAGGAGAGAGATAATAACTGAAGGAGAAAACTGTCCAGTTGAGACTTCTTTAACACTTCCCACATCTGTGGGATGTTCTTATGGGTTGCATTTAAGACTACATTTTATCATTTGTATGACAAAGGTTTTCTTAATATCTGTTGAAGACCTTGTGAGGTACTTCTAATGCATTTTAATAAAAAACCATTTTTATTTTATGACTTTTATTTTCTGAGGCTTTATGCAAATGTGAAGTGGAAATGTCATATCCAAGGAAGAGTTTATCAGAATTCCATGTTAAGCAAGTTACTGACAATTTTTAGTTTGCTTGGGAATAGTGTCAAAGCACAGTCCTATTTTACCAAGGGGTTTGCAAGATCCACTTTTGGCCAAATCAGTCTGTGTGGTGTTCTACAGAATCCTACTCTAACAGCCAGATGATCATGGGTCACAAAACTACATGTATGGGACATTTGGTTTAGTAGAGTGCTCTACTGGGAGTTGTCAAACAAAAAGCTTAATGTAAATGAGCAGATGAGAGACTGTAGTGCAGCTTTCACTTAGTTAAAGTTTTAGCTTTGGCTTCTCTCACAGGTTCTCCCTTTTACTATCAAAGAAGTTGGCATGGTACACTGGAAAAGTACAAGGAGATTTACATAGTGGATGCATTTGGATTACCCTGGGCTGCTATTGCATTGTGCTTCTAAAGTTTTCAAATTCTCTTTAAGATTGATGTAAAAGCCCAGTGTAACGTTTATAGAGTCATATAAATGCCAGTTTTACCTGAAAGGTACCATGCATTCCCCAAAACATTTCAGCTGAGAAATGCTTCTTGTTTTCCAAAAATACAGAAGCACATTTAACATTTAGTGAGCATTTCTGGGAGTACAGAACTCCTATACATTGAATCAGAATCTTTAAGTAAGCATTTTAAATTTTAGTGGCAACCATATATAGATGTAAGCCAGTTAAGTACAGATATACAAACATCAAAAGTGTCAGGATTGTTTATCCTGTTGCATCTCCTGCCATTTATTCTAATGGTTGCTTTGAAAGCTGTATCAGTTTTCCAATAAGAAAATGACATTCTCAAAGAAAAATCGTGGTCTGTTGTTTGGATGTTCTTGAAAAAGTTAGTGTGGTGTCCAAGGACATTTGCCAGAAGTAAAATTTTAGATAGTTAAATGAGGCAAGAGGAAAAATTAGTTCTTAAAATAAAGTTATTGCAAGCCTGTTTATGTTTTAATCCTAATTTATTAGATATCAAAAGAGTGTTTTGTTTAGTTTCCTGTAAATTGTGTGATGCCTGGTAATGGTTTCACTTTTCCCTCTCCCATGGAACTGTAGAGAAAAAAGAAATATTCTATATAATGCCATGTAAAAATAAAGGCCCAGAGATGCTTCCCTGTAAACTAAACAAAATACACTAAATAAAAACAGATTAAGGTTTCCTTTTTTCTCTGATGGTTTTACAAATAAATTTTTTGGTGAGTGTACAGATAGCATTTTTTTGTGCAATTAGATTCTGCCTCTTATTTGATAAGAAAAAGTTAAAACTCACACATGCAAATTGAATTTGGATTCTAATATAAGGGAAAAAAGCAACACTGCACTTGCTGAAAAGTAATTTAATTTCCTTAGAAAAAAATCAACATTATATGATTGTAGAAACATCAGCAACATGGTTTTAGATATTTTCTTTCCAATTTATAACCACATGAAAATTTCTTCCATGGATTTTGTTGTACAGGCATGATGATCACCTATTCTACATTCGGCCATTATATGTGTCAAAATTATTCTTCTCTTGTATTAGTTTTGTATCTTCATCTGTAAAAGGCAGTGTACAGTACATGACCCTAGCACCTAATTGAATTGTAAATTATTTTTTAAATAGTATAATTTTATATTGGTTATGCTTCCACTACATAAATAAGGGCAGTGATTTTTGGTAAATTGGTTTTCTTTGTCAGCTATTTCAAAAATTAAGTCAGTATTTTAAATACATATTTTGAAAATCATATGACAAAAAGTATGTATATAGATAGCTGAGCTTTTGTTCACAGAAATGTGAAAAAAGGATGGATGAAACTGTTAACTGAAAATTATAAGCAATCTGACGCTTTAATTCATACAGTAATGGAGCCTAAAATCTCTTAAAATGACAGAAATTTCACCAATGTTAGTGATTTGTAGGTTTATTTTTGCTATACAGATTGGTCATGTAGCAGTTTTTCTTTTGCATAATTGTTGTAAATTATTGTACTCTAGTATCTGAGTGAAAAGCTATTACAGTTGTGAATGACAACATTGCTTCAAATAGATTAAGACAATCCAAAACTGTATAGGTGCACAATTTCTCCACATCTTTAACTTCTAATTTTTTTTTTGTGCACATGACTATCAAAGCAAATGTGCAATTTCAAACTTAAACTCTGTGTGAGATGTGTTTTTGCACAATTTTATTTTTTCACGGAACAGTGATTTCTGCTACTACATCCTAGTTTATCCATACTGAAATGTAGCGTGTTTGGTCTGGAGTATGACATACAATATATTTCTATTATGCTGCACCTTCTAAATTAGCACAGATTGCAAAACACCCTTTAGTCACTGAGTGTCAAGCCTAACGAAATTCCTGTTCAGCACTGTTTCCCATTCCAGTGTTTTGACAGAAGTCATCCCTGTTGAGAGCTTTCTGAATGAGGCTGGGGAGCTCGCCCGTAACCCGATCCGTGTTCTGTTTCAGCGTGTTGTCTGCAGACCTAGAGAACACTTGCATTAGCTGCATTGATCAGTCCACCTCGCATCTCATCATTTAGGAGACAATTAATACTCCCTTGTAAAGACTCCCCAGAGCATTTTCTTTGAGCTGGATTGCTTTACACAGAAACCACAGGCGATGTTTGCAAAAGGGGAGGGAGCCAAGTAGAAAAAAGAAAAAAAGGCATTAAGAAAGCTTTGTCTAGGAACCAAGTTTCATTTGCTGTGGTGACTTTCAGTCGTGTCAGTCAAACTCTCTTTTCTGATAGAGCATTTGGAAAAGAAAATTAGCTGTATTTGGAAGTTGATTTGTTGAAAAGGTGTTGAAAAGAGGTCACAAAAATATTTTAAAAAGCTTCCTCTTGAGAAATACGCATTTGGTTGGGAGACTTTTATAACTTGCAGTTAAGAGTGTAAACATTCTAATTTTATATTTTATGTCAAGGATTAACAATCTGACATATTTTGAAATATTGGTTGACATGTTTTATTTCTAATTTTAATTATTTTTAAATAACATATTTTGATAGACAAAAAGAAAGTGTGTTTCTTATTCTGTCTTTTTTTGCTGTAGTGCTTCTACCAATGTTGAATTTCAGTGTTTCCTGATACTTAGGATAAAAATCAGATTTTAAGTATACGTGAATATGTTATCTTAAGAGCAGGCAAGGCTCTTAGTATGCTCCTTCATCTTTAGGTAATAAAATATTTAATATTAGAGATCATCCACAGAAGCAGGTGAAGAGCACTAACTAATAAAACCCATTTTTTTTCCTTGGAAATTCCTAAGGTTACCGTACTCTTCTCTGTTAAAGTCTATGTTGCACTCTTGTAAGGAGCATATCTTAAGATGATAAAAGCTGATTATATAAACATAAAATTGATAGGAAGGGAATTTTATGGAGAAGGTTGCTTACCCCTCTGGTACATTAATCTATGTGATTCCATGCCGGTTGTACAGTGGAAATGAATCCAACCAACATGTGGTGAATTTCAGAAATTGTTGCAAACTTGTTAGTATTTGCCACATCATGACATTGTCATTTTCATTTTCTTAGGTAGAGTGAATGAATTTTATGTGAGAAAATATTAATTTGTGACCTTATAGTATTTACTAGGAGTATATCAATGAAAAGTATTAATATACTTATTTTTGTGTTAATTCCATGGCTCAGATTTGTTATTTTTCTCTCCCTCTCCATAGTCTTGAAGCAAAATATGAACTGACATTGAATAGAGATATGTATCTGTTTTATCTTTGCAACATAATCAGTATTATAGTATTACTATATTTTTAGGATTACACCAATATCTTGATAGTTCATTTTATAATTGTCTTCTGTTAGTAGAACTGTTCTACTGGTATTTGAAGACAACAGTGAGGTGATGACTATCAAAACATTGTGTATGTTGGAAGTGTAAAGAATGTGTTTTTGAAAGCATGGATTATGTGAAATTTTAAAGCAGTTTTACTTGAGTGTAGGTTGTCTTATGTTGGTATTCCTGCAGAATGAAATTGGAAACTACAATATTCCTTTTTAAGTTGGTTTGGGGGGTGGGGGGTGGTTTGGGAGTTTTCTTCCAACTCCTGTCAGATCCTGTTTTTCAAGTCAAAACTGTTTTTCCGGAACCTAATTAACTAGTTTGATATGTGGAATACAGAACATGGATTGTTTCAGTGAAGTGTCATACTCTTATCCTTAGGATTGATACTGGGGGGTTTTATATTATTTATTTAGTGAGGATGTATCAAACTGTAACCCAATATGTAGAATCATCCTTTTTTGCTATACAGTAAAGCCATATAAAATCATCTAAAACCAGTCTCATCACAAAAAAAAAAATAATTAAGGAAGTATTTTTCCACAGTTCTGCATCCTTCTTCAGCCATCCTGTAGATGTTTTCAAATAAGAGATCAATAGATAAGAACTGGTGTTGATTTTTTGTAGCACAAACAGAACAATTTCATTTTGGAAGAAGGTTATTAGTATCCTGACTTGGAAAGTTAGTGATTGTGGGATCTACGTCAATAGTTGTTTAAAATATCTTCACATCATCAGTATGTTATCTTTCAGAAATCTCTCATTTGTACTTTTAGGGAGGTATTGCTCATTGGTTTTGCAACATTGCCTTTGAGTGCCATCTCTGTGCCCTGACTGAAGCCGTTTGTGGGACCTTGAAGAATCCACATCATTGAGATGGACTTTTGGTATTTGCAGGTACTACAGAGCGGGTGTGTCTGATCCAGGGAACAGTCGAAGCGCTAAACGCGGTTCATGGCTTCATTGCAGAGAAGATTCGAGAAATGCCTCAGAATGTGGCCAAGACAGAGCCCGTCAGCATTCTACAGCCTCAGACCACTGTTAATCCAGACCGCATCAAACAAGTGAGTTTTTGGTTGGGAATAGAGAGTCACAGCTGCTCCTTAGAAGTCTTAAAACTTTAGTGCTGGAAGGGGTAAACATAACATGTTCTTTAAGAAAATGTTATTTTAGACTTGATTAACTTGCTGGTACTCTTTTTCCTTGTACTGACATGTTCCATGTTTCTCAGCAGTTATTTTAGACAGTGTTTTATCAATGCCATGCTCTAATGTGTTTCTTTCATAAACTTTTCTTTACTGTATAAGGTGATAACAGACCTCTAGGTCTTAGTTAAAGATTGCTGAATTTTAATCTTAAATGGTGAACCCTGTGTAAATCTTAAGTGTTACTAAAAATCACAGATTAACTGAATGTTCTCTACGTTTATGTATATAAATAAAAGAAAAAAGGTAACTTTTTTTTGGACCCTAAATTAGATAATTTCAAATCTTGCCTTTAAGAACTTGAAAGCATAAGGATAATTTACTTGGGAAGTTTTTTACAATTTCATTTTATGTTATTTTTGGCATCTTTTTTGCCTATTTTTTACTGTCTTCATTCAAAATCCTTGGGTACTGCAAAAACTCTTTGCAAGCTATTATTGCCCTAGTTCTTTATTCTTTGATTTTCCATACAAATTTTAATTTTAAAATTTTTTTTCTGTAAGGAGAATGGGAAATATGCATCATACGGGATTTAAAGTTATTTTCCATTGTATTGAATAAGAAAAGAATGAAGAAAGAAATGAGTGAACATTAGTAAAATATTGTCTCTCTATCCTGTAGAGGATAGATTTCAGTTTCTCATTTATCCTATGTGGGAGAAAATTGTTTTGTCCTTCTACACTAGCAAGATTCAGCTTCACATAATTTGGTAACTGTATGCAAATATTTTACTTTGTATACAGTGGCATACACAGAATACTTATATAAAGATGTTTTTGAACAGGATGAGTTTGCAACAGACTGCTTTAGATGGATGAAACTGTGCATCAACCATTTATATGATTTCTAATAATTTCTTTTATTTACTACTATTTATTTTTTTCTGTATATGATAATTTGGCATATAAATTACTCTAGATAATTTATAAGAAAATACTAAAAAGAAAGCCCCCAATTTTATAGGATTAGATTCTCAATTATTAGACATGAAAATTATTATGCCTGAAAGAGAGAGAAAAATCTGAAATTCATCTATATTTTGAGTGGCTTTTCTGCTGAAAAAATATTGGATTTTATGCCAATATTTCTTAATCCAATGGGAAATGAGTGTTCTCTATTACAATAAAAAGTGTTTTCCCCTTTTGAATTGAAATGAAGCTAGTTTTTTAGGTAAGTCAGGAAGATCCTGAGAAACTAGACTACAGAGCTCTTTAGTGAAATGCCTAAATAATTAGTCTTTTGTGTCTGAAGATGATATACCTTGTTGTCCACACTATTTCTTCAGAAAATGTATTTGCAAAGTTACTGAGGTTGTTTTTCTTTTAATTTGGGGGTTTGTTTTTTGATTGATTGGTTTGGTTTGGTTGTTTGTTTAGTTTTTGCTGTTTGTTTTTTTTTTTATTATTTTTTTAATATTTTTCCTCTTTTTTGAAAGTTTGTTTGGTTTGGGGTTTGTTGGTTTGAAATGCTAAGTTCAATTAAATTCTGGAGGTATGGATTAGTCAATACAGTCACTGCTAATGAAGTTAAGACAGACTAAAGTACAATGTATACTAGCTTTGCATCTTAAAATATAAATATATTACTTGTATACATACAAGTGCATAATATAACTTCAAATATTTGGGGATATGCATGTGCATATGTTAAACAATTTTAACCACAATGAATTGTTTAAATTCTCTTTTAATGAGGCAATATCTGTTCATGATAAATTAATGCACTATAAATATTGACTCAATCTAAAATTGACTCACATCTAAAATCCATTATTCTTACTGAGACATGAAACTTAGCTTAGATCTTAGGTAGAATTTGAAGTGAATTAATCTGCCCTTCAGTGTCAGAGTATACTGTACCTTAAAGAAAGATATAACACCTTGATTTAAAAATTTAAGAGAATAATATTTTATAATAGGTTGCTGTGATGCAGAACTCCAGTGTTCTTATTTTCTTGAGAGCACAAATATCACACTTTAATTTAAATTATTAGTAAAATTTTTAATGCTAATAATTTTGATTTTTTTCTTTAAAGTAAGCCTTATTATTTGTAATTTCTTCTTTTATGAAAAATTGTACATGGTTCTTCCTGTCTTAGAATGTAGCCCAAGAACACTGGCACACAATGTATTACATTGCAGATTGAAGAAAGTTTGAAGTTGATTTGAAATAATAGTTTTTACTTTCATTTCGAAACTCTGAAAATGTTTCAGTCAAAAAGAACATGTAGTTTTCTCCCCATGAATAAAGATACCAGTAGTTGAAGTCTTGCAAAGCCACTCATGTCTATATGAGCATGCAGCTGTCATTTCTCTGTTGGAATTTCTCTGTCTTGGGCTGCTTTATCAACACTCACCCTAGGGAAGGGAGCTGAGAAAGAAAATTTCTGGTTATAGATTCAATGAAGAAAGGGAGTAGGTAAAACCTTTGCTGACTACTTGAATTTCAGCACTTTCTGTCATCTGGAAAGGCATGGGACACAGAGGGGCTGACTCTGGCTTGGCATTTCTCCTTACTAATGGAAATCACTATCTGAACATTCTGTCCCTTTAACTTCAGCTTTTTCAGCTGCAGAAGATTTGAAAGCAAATCTATGTGCTGCCTTTTGAGCCATCTCCAGTAGTATGTTTTTTTATCTCTCCTAATTCTTTGGACTTATCAGTAGATACCAGGGAGTTCTCTCCTCCTAGTAGGTCTGATAGATGTTTAATTGATAAATGTTTGTATCCTTTATATCTACACAACATAGACAATCTCCATGGATGTCAGCCATCTGCTATTTCTAAGTATCATTGAACAATAACCAGCTGGTTCCTATGCCCTTTTTCTTTCCAGAAACTGCTATGAGCATTTAGCCTCCTTTTTCTCTCTTTATTAATTAGAGTATCACACAAACTCTTTCAAACCATAACGTAACTTACATGAACAAAACAATGTTTTCATAAGAGATCATGAGCCTGAGCTATTTAGTCTTTGTAATCAGCATACAAAGCTTTAAATTTCACCTCTAAATTAATAATAACTCTTATGAACAATGGAAAACTCTGCTGAAATTGGTTTTATCACCTACTTCAGAAATTATTACAACTTTTTGTAGGCTAGTTGAATTTTCCTTCCAGCTTTCAGTTGCAGGAGGAAGCAGATGTTGTAGCAGCCTGTCCAGGAAGCACATGGAAACAGAGATGGCCATTGCCAAACTGCATTTTATGGAAGAGAAGAGGACCTATCTTGAAGATAACTATGCTTCAAGAAGGAGTTTGCACTGTTTGGCCTTCTGAGATTCCTTCCTACCTGAACGATTCTTTGATTCTATGAAATGTTTAGGCCTATTAAAACATAGAAAAGGATTTAGAATTTCCTCCTTGTAAATCTACGGTAAAACTTTTACAGATAGAACTTCCAATTAAAGCTTTCATTGGATCCAGTTTCACTTCAGCTTTTTCAGTAGATAATTAATGTCTCATGAGTTAAACTGTTTATTAATCATGGTCCCAGTTATTTTATTCAAAATCTGCAAAAGTTATTGTCTGAATTCAGATTTGTAATTTCCTCTATTGAAAACAATCAGCTTTTACTCCATAAATGTTGACCAACAACAAAAAAGAAAATGTAATAATTTTTAAATAAAAACTCTTGTTTTCAAATGCCTATATGGAACCCGAGTTTTAGAATACACAGCTGAAAATATTGGCTTAAATGGAGGAGGGGGTTGTTGGTTTGGATTATGAGTTCTTCATACTATTAAGGCTCAGTAGACTTCATAGAATCATGGAATGGTTTTAGTTGGAAGGCAAATTAAAGATCATCTAGATTGAACCCCTGTGCCAGGAACACCTTTCACTAGACCGGGTTGCCTTATCTACCCTGGCCTCGAACAGTATGAACAAGTATGGATCATCCACAGCTTCTCTGGTCAACTCTTCTAGTCCCTCACTGCCATCACAGTAAGGTTTCCCCCTACTATCTAATCAAGATCTACCTGTTTCAGTTTAAAAACCTCATCTCTTGTCCAGTCACTACTCTACCTGATAAAAAGTCTGTTCCAATCTTTCCTATAGGCCCCCTTTAAGCGATGAACGTCTGCTCTAAGGTCTCCAAGAAGCTTTCCTGTCTCTAGGATAAACAATGCCAATTCTCTCAGCCTGTCTTCATGGGAGAGGTGCTCCAGTCACTGGTCGTCTTTGTGGTCCTAGTCTGGATCTTCTCCAGCAGGTCCATGTCTCTCCTATCCTGAGAGCCCCAGAGCTGGATGCAGCACTGCAGGTGGAGTCTCACTAGACCAGAGAGACAGAATCACTTCTCATCCTCCTGGACACACTTTGTCTGGCGCAGCCTAGGGTGCAGTTTGCTTTCTGGCCTGCATGTGCACGTTGCTGGATTGTATTCAGTTCTTAATCCACCAATACTCTCAGATTCTTCCTTCCTTAAGAAACTTTCATTGGTTTCTTAAAATTCCTATCCCTTCTGAGAAGCCTTTATTTTCTCTATCATCCATTGAAGACAAAAGTCTGTCACCTAGATGAATCTTACTAAACTGTAGAATATGAGAAAATTACAGTTTTCATTTAAACAGCAAATAAGTAACTTCACAGATCACAGTGTCTTTTCATCTAGTTAAAAACTTCTCATAAACTTTTTTCACTTGTGAACAGAGGTGAAAAATCACACCAGTTAACATTCTGCAATATATAGTAAGATATGTGGGGGTCTTCACAAGTTGCAAGAACAAAAAAAGCTATTTAGTTCTGTACATTGAATCCAGGGGCAAAAGTTTAGTATTCAATAAAAATATGTATACTTTATCCTGTCCCTCATGTGCTTAATTCTGCTAGCAGGTCACTAGTTTTATTTTCTGTTTCATTTCAGCAGTGTTGAATATAATCTCAATATTTATGTAAAACTTTGTCTATGAATGCAGTCGACTTTGTAGCTGTTTATTAAGTCTTCTGTGCTTCAAAAGTGGAATGAGAATAGAATATTTTGTTGGGGGATGAACAGCAGCATTCAACTTCACATAAATTTTGAGTAGTGTTTTGGTTCTTAAGAAAATTCTTAAGTTCTTTCATACCGTCTGATGGCTTTGTAGTTTTGATGTATCTTTCTGTATCCCAAAGTATCCCAGAATGAAAAGGTAACCTTCTCTTCTAGAATGCATCTTAAACACGTTTCTTATAGGATTTCTCTTGGCTGTGCCTAGTTACACACTTAAGTTTACTTTTGTTTCTGTGTAACAACACCAGATCTTGTAGCAGTTCTGTGTTAGTGACAAGTTTTGAAGAAAGAGGAGGACTTGATTCTCTTTTTTCCCTTTTACTGTAATATTAATTCTAAATTGTTCCTTTCATCCAGAGTTGCTCTGGTGGTCCAAATGGCACCTGGTGGTTTACTTCAAGCTTCTTATCCCGTCTTGTCTTTGACAAAACATGAGATAATATTTCTTCACGATCATACTTAACCGTACTTTTTTCCTTTCTCAAAGTCGGGTTCCCAAGAATTCATAAATACAGATGTATTAAGTCTTAGTCTTTTTGTATTTCCCTATACCTTGTCTCTTCTTCCACTCAAAAGCAAAACCAAATGCAAAGAGATTGAAATATAATCAAAATTGATTTTATTTGTTCTTTACAGAAATGAAAAGATAGGAAGAAAAAATAGATCACCGAAGTCATCAAAGTAGCCTTTTTACAGTCTGAATTGTAAGCAAATTATTAATCCTTGATTATTTCTTTATCCAAATTCTATTTTTTGAAATGTGTGATATATTTTTATAGTCATCTCCAAGATAAGAATCTTTTGCCAGAGTAATAGATTAAAGAAGATCACAGCAGATGTGAAGAAGACTGTCTGTTTAGCAAAGCAAGCAGTCTGTTAAGAAAGGCTTATCTCTGATAGTGTTGAAAGTCTAGTAAGTCAGTCTCTTAGGTTGTTCAGAACAGTGGGGCTTTGCAGTGCTCTCTATTTCTCATTTTAACTGCAGAAGGTATTAAACTGTTCAATACAATTTTTTTCAAAAGTAACATCTTTTCTTAAAGTACATTAAAATATTGACTTAAGCAAATTAGTTTTATCACACTAAATTCAGTAATTAAAAGCACCGATATTAATATATGCAGGACTGAAACTCAGTATGAGGTTAGTCTTACTAGTTATTTGTTTCAGGTAATGTTATTACCAAGATCTCCTTTGTTTGGCAAGCTCTGTAGTGAGAAACTAGAAATTGGTAAGCTGTAACTACAGTCTCATCTTCACATTTAAATGATGTTTTCTCTATGCTTTCACGTCTGTAACCTGGTTTCAAATAATATTTCATTTTCTGCCTTTTCTTTCTAGTCCTAAATATATAAATATACTAGTAAGTACTGAGAATTAAGTTAACTGTCTCAGTACAGTTTTATTATTTATTACCCATGGTGTAAGCATAGAAATTTCTTTAGTGTAAATATGTATATAAGGGTGTCATTGTAATCAAGAGAGACCTTTTGAAACACCATGCAGGTGGACTGTATGTAAACTATACCGCCTTGGTACAGCTATATCTTCACTCTGTTAATCAAAAAATACCAAGAATGGAAGTGCAATGATTTGATTATATTTCTGCACACCCTTTAGTGTGTTGTGCTCCCTGAGAGAAGTCTCTCACAGTATAGTCAATGCTTGAGCACAACAAAGTAGTAGTGTTTTCTTGGACTTTCAGAAGATACCACAACTCAAATATGACCAAAACAGAATTTTATTTCTAAAATTAGGCTCCTTTTTAAATAATTAAAATCTGTTTTCTCAAATACATGTTCTAGAAGGGTAAAGTTGGAACAAACAGCACAGTCTAACCTGTAACTCATTAATTGTCTCAGAAGTAGTAGGAAAGGAATTAGTATTTAAGAAAACAGAGAAGTTTAATTTCATCATGGCTTAGATTATACTATTGAAGAAACACCTTAAAAAACGCTCTGGAAGTCTTAGAAGTGGTGTGTGGTAGAAATCCTAAGTTTTTTTTTCTGTAATGTTGTCAGTAGTCAACCTGCAATTTCAGGAAATCTTCAATTACCATATGGAAGTAGCAGACTCAAAATTTGAAACTTTTAATGTAAATTCATCTTATGATTCCTAACCTCTTTATACATCTCATTGCCAGAAACCTAACTACCAAATTTGACTGTTTGCCTAATGGAAAAGATTTGTCAATTTAAAACCAAAAACCCAAAACAATCTATGCTGCATAATAAGTCAGAATATTGAGTTCTATCCAACTTTCTTTAAGAAACAATTTTGCTGAGAAGGTTTTGCAAAGCAATTGAGACTGCATAATGCTTATGAGCCAATGAAAATTCAATACAAACTCCAAATGCCTGTTTCTGGTGGGTTTTTTTTATGTTTGAGAAATCACTTTGTGTTATTTTGATATGAAAGAAATAAATAGGTGTATCTTCAGAATTATATGGAACCATGAAAAGAGACTAATTTTTACAGAACATTGTCAATTATTTTATATATATATATGTGTGTGTATATACATATATATATATGAAAAAATAGAAGTATGTCAATAAACAATGTAAGAGAGATCAAGCCTCAAATACAACCAACCTGATATACAAAGGAAAAAGGTACCAAAAACACATGACAAAAAAATATTATTTTCAGTATTTAGCCATTTCTTTTGGAATAAAAGGTGTTTTTCATAGTTGATTCTTGTTCATTAATACAGTCTTTGCTTTTAAATTTATTAATCTCTTTTTTCCATTGTATTTTAAACAGGCTTTTGCTAAAATAAATAATGAAATACTTCTACTTAATAGATGTTATAGTTCAACAGTCACCTGAAATGATTATCGTCACACCTTTTTTCATCACGGCCATATATATTTCTGTGCTTTAGAAAGATTGATATGAATTGAAATCTGAGATGTTTCCAGGTTCTTAAATCATCTGTGGTATTGGTGATTGTCATTATCCAGTGCTGAAGTGTTTTACATATTTCCCTATAAATCCACTAGATAGTTTTGATAACAACTGTGAAGAACAAAGTATTTTTCCTTTTAATACACAACCTAGGATACCAAAACACCATACAGTACCATGCACTAGTTAGCAGTGGTGTTGATAACACAAACTATCAGTTTTCTGAAATATTTTAGTCAAAATATATTAGCAATTTTTTTTTTTTTCTTTTGGGGATTTCAGGATGGAAGTTTAATACTTAGCTTTAATAAAGAAAACCTGTTGGGACAATAAACAATTCTCCATTCTTTTTGGTTGTTTTTTTTTTGTTTGTTTGTTTTGTTTTGGGTTGGTTTTTTTTGTATTTTTTTCCTGTTTAGTCTCTAAATGATAAAAATCAGTTCATTGTAATTTCAGACTTTGGTGAGAGAAATACTGCTTCATCTCACTAAAATCAGAAGTATAATTCTATATCTGAACAAGCTTAGCCATATACTACTGTGGAATCAGACACATCTTTTGCTAATTATTTCTAGCCCCTCACAAATGGACCCCTCGTGATGGTCCCATGTTTGGTACATAAAGACATGGGAGAATCCTTTATAATTGCCTTGAATTTTACAATGTGTAGGGCCTGCTGACCAATAGCAGTTTGCCAAACTACGTATTTTTTATAATGTTCTATACATGATAGTATTTTCTACATAACCATTGTGAAAGAGTCCCAGTTGGTGCTTAAACTGTTTTGTTTGTTTTTATTGTTTTTCAAAGAGTTACAAGTTGGAAGCACAAAATAGGGAACTGTTTCTTAAGGTTTGATTTTTCCTGTTTTGACTGCCTGTTTATGTACAAACTTTGAAAAATGGATCTTCATACTGTTTAACATACATCTAAAAGATTTGTGTGTGCATATGTACAAGCCCATATTTTGCTAATACACAACTTTATGCATTCACAGTGTCCCAGCTTTCTCATATGCATTAAGAGTTTTAGTGCAAAAGTATGTATACCTATTTTATGAGGGACTGTCAATGATTGTAAGTAACAGAACTGCTGAAAGTGTGAAATTTTGCTTTATTTCTAAATAGTTTTGGTTAGTAACAATATTAGCATATGATAAATTCCATTGTATAGCACTTTAACACTATTTCTTGACATAAAAATAGTGTAATTTTTTATATTTTATAATATTTATATATTGCAAAGATGTCAAAAACCTGTTTTGAATAACTATTGTATGTTATGTTTTGAAAATTGGAATTTTACTTTTTTACTACATTTATAAAAAGAAAAGAAGAGTTTTTCTGTCACGATCTAATACTTTTAAAGGAGAAATGTGTATATAAAATTTTTAAACAGAGCAGTGCTTTTTTAATATGTTCAAGAATTAATGTTAAGCGTATGTATATTATTTAGAAAAGATGATCAATAAATATGACTCTTAATTCTTTTTTGTGTTTATTTTGAACACAGAACTACAATAAGCTATTGACCTTTGCTCAACTAAATGAACGTTTTTAACACTAATCATAAATATTTTGTAGTTATTTGTTATGAAGGTATTAGTTGCATGTTCATCCATCATGAGATTGATGCTTACATTTTTTCACCTGCTTCTAGATTAAAAAAAGATCAATGAATATTTTAGCAGTTAGAATATTGCCAAAAACTCGGTAGCTTCAGCGTAACTGTTGTAAGGTATGGAACACAGTTTGCTGGCTGTAAGTCCTTGTAGAATGGTGCTTTGTAAAGTGCCAGAGTAAATGTCTCTGAACTTCTTTCAGACATTGGCCCTGTTTGTTCATAGACTGATAACTGTTTCTAGTGTGCTCATTGAACTTGCTGGAATTTTTGTTCACTTATAGTCTTCATTTTCCCCAAGAGGAGGAGAGAGGAAAGAATATATTCCTCATGTGGTCAGCATATTTTTGAGTATTTATGTGAGTTCACCATCTTGATTTCAAGTCATGAATTTGTTTTTACATGCATAAGCATGCATATTTACATGCATTATTTATCCAATTGACTTTAAATTCCATTAAGTTCCAATGAGTAGGAGAAAGATTTTTGTCTTAGGCATTTTTTGTTTCTTTTAATTTTCTAGTTATGTTATTTTGTTGATTTATTTATTTTTTTAACTGTTCAGTCTAAGGCTTGTAAAGGTTGATTTGCTCCTGAACTGCTTTGTTCCCAGACATTGCCATCTTCCCCAACTACCACCAAGTCCTCTCCATCTGATCCCATGACCACCTCCAGAGCCAATCAGGTACAGTATCATCCTACCATCTACACCATACTTTTCACGGGTGACAGCTTGCAAACTGGAGAAAAAGATATGGTGGGTTAAGGATTTATTCGTTCATTCACATATATACACCCATAACCATAGATATCTAACTCTTGTTAGAAATGGGTAAAGTAAATGGAAAATATTTTGCTTCTTTTAATTTATTTTGGTGGGCTTCGTTAAAAACTGTGATGAAAGCAAAGTACCTTTTAAAATAGTTGGGTTGGTTTCTTTTTGCCATTTGATAAATTGCAAGGATACAAAACTGGTGTGTTTGTAGACAGAGTAACTCTTGGTTCATATATGTTTGTGTATATATGCACACACGTATTTACTTCCTGGATCAGTTTTAAATTATAATAGAATTACCCCTCAACCCATGCTTAAATAGCTGGAATTCAACTCAGGAATGGCAAATAGACTTCTTTATTGCAGAATTTTGAAATGTATTTGTGGACAGTAACATAGGGGCATTATTTAAATATAAAAGTATTCTAAATGAAAATTTATTGATGAAGAATGAAGTATAATTAAATCTCTCTAAAAACATGCTAAACACATCTAAGTAAGTTTAATTCATATCATATTTTTAAATGCATAAACTGTCCTTTAGCAGCGTGTTAATTACACTAATTTATTTTTATTTTAACTGGAAAAGTTAAAGTCTAGTTGATTGTGTCCACAAATTATCATATTATCTTTGTCTTCCCTATGAAAATTGTAAAAATTGCTACATATCATGCTTTTTAGAACTTATTCATGCTTAAAAAACACCTTATTTATTTTTGATGTACTGTTAAACTTAATGTACTTTGTGTTCAAATAATGTAAGTATTTAGTATATGCTAAGAGTTCCCACAGTCTGTTTCAGTTAGCTGAATGTTGCTATTAGATCTTGCATAAATAACGTCAAATATGAGAAAAGTTTCCTTCACAAGCTGATTTCCCCTGGAAGTTAACATTGTTATTAATTACTAATTCTTTGATATTTTTTTAACTGCTTAGAACTTGCTGGTGTATGAACAAACAATTCCACATGAACAGAAGCGTATTAAAGCATTATACCTTTGATCAACACATGACATTTATTGAAGGGGGTGTCAAATACAGAAAGTAATGGCATTTAGAAAGAAATTGTACAGATAGAGGAACTACTAAAAAAATACAGGTTGTGATATCCTTGACTTCAATTTGAAAGCCTTCTTCATCAGCCTGCTTCCATTCCAGCAACAGTTACTTGGCTTCATCATCATTAAATGACAAAGATAAAATCTTTGCCAACAGCTAGGGATGTTTTATGAGCTCTGTTCAGCTTTTATTCTCTCTCTCTTAATTTTGGTATTTTGTTTATTTTAATTAGAAAGTTTTGAAAATGAGTGCAGAGATTATTTTTTAAAGGGTTCTTACTATTTTTTTCTTTCACACTTTTTTTAATTATAAGTATATCTTGATGATCGTTATTTAGAGAAAAAGGAGGAAGTTCTTTTATTTACAGGATATACAATTTGAGCATGTTAATTAGCATAAGAGAAGCACCTACTTTGCATCTGTTATACAAATTTCGTTATCAGAATTACAGTGTAGTGTATAAACTTTAAATGACTTTTTAATAACTAGAAATACTTATATTTATAGCAAGTTGTTCTATGAGAATATTGTCAAGTAATATAGCTAAATTCACAAGCTAAGTGACATGTATGCTTTTTGTCCTGTCTATATCCCGAATTACATATTTTAATGCATTTTATTCATAACCTGTGTTCAATTCAGTTTTCATACAAGTAATCAAGACCTTTTTTGAACAGCATCAGAACTGTATATATGAAGAAGAGTAATGAGTTCCTTAATTGGCTTTTGGAACGGCCTTTATTATTAACTATTGAAACTCGTACAGGTTTATGATTATTGTATTTCTTCTTGTATTTTCTAGTGATTTCTAGCCATTCCAGCAGGAAGCACAAGGCACATGATAAGGCAATTAAGGCCTTTGTGTTCATTCTGGTGATAGGTGACGTCACTGGCGATTGTTCCCAGACTGTAGTGGCGATTAGCATTCAGCACCAGTGTATCTGCACTGCGGCTGTCACATGGAAATAGGTTCCAACACAGTAATCTCCAACCTGTCAGTGGCCATGTAAACACCCAACAGGAGAGTGTTAGAGAACAGCAATAAATGTTTGTTCTGATATATGGCTGTGTAAGACGCCTCTCAGTAGAAAATAACCATTCAGGTATGGGTTTTCTCACAAGACGTTGTATTATGATAACACGAGGGAGCTCAGTTAACTGGATGGATGTAGGAAATTCAGTGTTAAGGTGTGAGATATATTCACAGCACACTCTGTTGTGTGGTAAGGTAGCATATTAGGCTTAAGATAATCCAATTTTCTATAATATTTTAATCATGAGAAGATGATATTTTATATCAAAGATTGGAAGGATGATTAAGCAAGCTTTAAACAATACTTAATGCTGGGTTGCTGTTGGAGTGATATTTTTAAGCTGGGTTGGAGGACTCCCCCATAAGTCACTGCAATTAGAGAATTGTCGAGTCCGTGCATTGATGAGAACAGCTGATGTGAGCCTTGTGAGGTACAGGCATGTCAGGTTTGTTCCCCTGACAGAGCTTGAACAATTTCTACATGCACTTTTTAATACAAGAAGAAAATAGCTCTGCCAACAGAGGTCAGAGGAAGCTAGGCAGGAAATCTTGCTTGTATTAGATCTTCCTTTTAATGACTCACTTTGCCTCCATTCAGATGAGGTCATAACTCCTTTGTATGGCAGCTACAGCTTTTGATGAATTGTTTTTGGAAAAATCCAGTGTTCGTGAACTTGTTTTATGATTCTCAAGGAGAGGATAGTCTCTAAAAATGCCTTATCTAGTGGAAGAAAAGTTTGTTTAGAACTGTCATGTTTTGTATTATACTGAGTTGCCTTGGGTGCAACAGAAACCTCTTCACTGGAAGTGTTTTTCTCTTTAGTTCTTTGCATCAGGAAGTTACACATCTGTCAGTATTATTCTTGTAAATATCTTGTTTATTTTTTCAGTGGAACTTCCTTGGAACTTTATTCACATTAAAAATCCACACACTGCAAACTTCCCAAGGAAGAAAGAACCAAAGAGGCAATAGAATTAGAGGCAATAGAATTTCCAATAAGTTTTTCCCCCTCCTGTCTGCCTATTGCTGAAACTAACTCAATCTTTCTATGCTTTTAGACTAAGAGCTTCTGTGTTACACCCTCATGAAGTTTGTCAGCTTTGTTTATAGCCAAACTCTGACAGACGTATAGCTGCAGTGGTGAAACTGTTCTGCTGATGCTCCTGGAGCTGGCAGAATATAGGTTTACTTTTATTTACCAGGAGGAGGAAATCAATTTGACTTCTCCAAAGTACACTTCAAGAGGTAATTTCATCTGTAAAGTGATAAATAATGCACTAAACATCATATACAACATGCTTGCTTTTCCTCTGTAGAACCTTGTAAACGTACAAATTTTAATTATTATTTTAAAAGTTGACTTTAGATAGACTAGTATTTCTATAATTAAACTGTTTACATATTTTTATTCATTTACAAGATTATTTGTTCTTTTTATCTGCCTGCTTAACTGATGTTACTCTAATTTTAAATGGAGAAACACATAAAGCTGGGTTTTTATTTCTCCTTTGCCTATTTGATGTATACCTGTAAAGGACACTTGTATGTCTCCTTCTCCAGTCCTCCCTTTTTCCATGAAATTGGCAGCACTGCTGACCTTTGCAACTGGCTTAAGAGAATAAAAGGGCCAAAACACACATCCACACTTATTAGTGAGTCAGGAGAGTGATGGGTAGGAGTCCTTTTCCCTTGCCTTACAATTTAGATAGGCTTAAACTTAGCAATAAAATAGGATTTATCATAACAAACTTTGAGTCAATTATTTACTATATAAACCTTTTATTTTCATTTTTTTTAAAGCACTATTTTTTGTTGTGGCATTTGTGTTTTTTACAATTATACCTTCTATTTTGCTGCTTTGTTATTGCATTTGAAACTCTTATTTTATCATTTAGTACAATGTAATATAAATTTTGTGGAGTGCAGATAGGTGTAGATTTTGTTCATTCAGTCCTCAGGTTTGCTTTTTTTGTTTGAGCATATCTATCTCATCTTGTTTCTGCAATATCTGTAATAAATAATACTTTTCAACCTTTTCAACCCTTTCACATGATGGGACTGAGCCAGTGTTCTTGGAACTGCCTGTACTCAGCAGGTACAGCGCAAGCATATGGCTATTAAAATCTTGGTATTTGGAATTTGTACTTTTGGCTTATATTATCTCTTTATTTTATGCCAAGTCTATAGCTTCTAATGTGATATAATAGTACACATATAACTAGGGATTGGGAGATTAAATGATATTGTAATGATCGATGCACCCGATCTCTCCTGTTTGTGAAATTGCTTTCAGAAGTTTCATCTTTTCATTCCTCACAGAAAGGTAGAATCTGAAAATAAAGGCAGTCTGTAAAGCATACTGACAGCTTTTAAAGGGTTGATGAACTCATATTTGATACATAACTTCTTGCGGGAGGTGGAGGAAGAAATAGGAAAGAAAAGCTTTGTTTCAGTCTTCTGTTATCATTAGGACATGGATTTTTAAAATATGTATAATAACCAGGTTCAAATGATATTATTTTTTTATCATACTTTAATCCTAATGCACAAATACCAAGTTTTAATGACGATCCCAGGATAGTCAATAGCCATTTTAGGCCAGTGAGATATTATCTCAATTGGCCTTTGAAATTTGATATGAGGCTTATTTAAGATCTTGTGTCTTGGATATTTTAACTGTAATATTAATCTATTTTTGTTTCCCGGATTTTAATGTAAATTGTTAGGGTAGTGTTGAGAAAAGCTGTTTTCTTTTCAGGTATTTTGCATATTGACTAATTCTGGATGGATCACTTGACCTTTCAAAATCTCAGCACTGTGTATTGAAAATCAAAGTCAATATAAAATTATTTAGCATTCTTGTAAAAGGTGCTAGAGAATTAAAAATGTGGTATAACTTTAATTTGATTGCTAAGAATATTTGCTATGGTAATTTTCTGAGATAACAATTTGACCTTTTGTCAACCTATCTGATTTGTCACTGAAAAATACCACCATTTTATTTACATCCAGATGATGCTGTCAGTGGTCTAAAATACAAACCTAATATTCTGTTTGAAAGAGACTTTATCTAATGGACAGTGTTCTACATGGACCATGACTAAAGTATTTAGTGAACCAACTTGTTTAGTTTAATAAGACAGAGTTCCTTTTTTGATTACAAGGTGCCTATGACACACTATGGATAACACATAATAAATAATGTTTGAGATAGTATATCTAGAAAAGGCCAGGAAGAATTATTCTCTTGTTCATGTGAGAGGATTCCAGTAGAGGTTCCAGTGGTTTAGATTTATCCTTTCATGCTTCTTTTCAGCTGGAATCCTTCATTTCGTGTCTAAACTCTTAAGCAGAATTAACCTACCCTCCATGTACTAACTATAGACTTTCTTCTGGTCCTCATGTTAATACATTACTTGTAATGTATATATTTTGTCCTTTAACCATTTTTTCCAGTATTTTGCAGTATCTGAGCTCAGTGCTTATTTGCACTGTTTCCTTAAAATAGATACTTAAATTATATAAAGATGTTTAAATAAAAATTTTAAAAATCTTATGCGCAAAACAGTTTGGAGATTTTACTCTTCTTACTGTCTGTTTCAATTTTTCCTCTTGGGACAAGTATGTAGGTAATAATTTGGGTTCATATTCCCTACTCGTTTCCTTTTTTCTCTCCCACTGCACAACAATTATAGGGGTCACTGTTTACTGTTCCTGTCTTAAATGTAGGAGAAATGTCAGGAACATTCCTGAGAAATGGAGAAAGATGTAGATTCTCACTGCTAAGTCTCTGAATACTACTGGCATATCATTCATAGGATGACCTGCCAGTTGCAGTCCTGTAAGTAAAAATGTGATTCCATGATTGTGGATCTTGTTTGGATTTTATGCTTGATAATAATTAGAATCACTGAGTTTCCTATTTCATCCCCACTTCAGAAAGATACATGTCCTCAGTGTAATGGACAGAATTACTATTCCTTCTGTTAAAATGGATAAATGTCTTAAATCAATGTTTCCTCATATTTTAAACTCTAAGTGGTTGTTAGATTTTTTGGTTGTTGTTTTTCCCCCCATAGATAAAAATCAGGAGGTAAAGAAAAACAAAACAAAACCCCCACATATAAAAGTAAAGCTTAAAAAAAAGGAGAGAAACTGTGTGTTTATGAAGACTTAGATGATTTAGAAAATATAAAAATCTTACTGTAGTGTGACTTTATGAAGCCCGCTTTTGATTCAAATAATTTATTTTAAAATCATTGTCACTTCAGTTAAGATGCTGAGATCACTACTGTTTAAAGTACACTTATGACTTTCATGGGATTTATTCACTTTAAAATATTTTTTAGTGAGCATGTAAAAAGATAATCCTTTTTTTTGATTGAATTCATACTGTTTAGACTGCTAGGGTTATCATCATCTTGTCTTGAGTTGTTTAAGAATTCAAAAAGTCCCTCACTGTAATTTAAGATGTCCTTTCATTTAAGGATATTTGTAGATATGATATATAGGTTTTGGCATTTTCCCATGTCCCTATACTAAGAAAAGGTCCTATCTGCTTAGGAAAAAGAATCATTAAACGTATAAAATTTGGAGAATACACATTTTTCTCTTTGCCAAAAATATGATAAAGGTTTTCAAATGTCCTTTGCCAAAGGGTGTTTAATTTCTCCATGTTCTTTGTTCTAAGTATAATTCCTTTATCAATACAAAATTAAATTGAATAGTGTGTTATAAAATTCCAGATATATCCATGTTCACGTTCCATCCCAAATAAGCTAGAGTGAAAGTTGGCAACATGTTACTCTGTGATCTAACCAAGGTTAGCTGTGACTTTGAGTTCTTAATACCCAGATTTGGTAGGGTAAATGTACTGTTTCATTCAAAACTACGATTGGGTGAAAAATCCAGCCATATTCTCAGGTATACAGGCAAAGAGTCACTTAGTGCCTTCTTGGATGTTTGAACAGCCCAGAGAAAACAGAGGAGCAGAGCAATTTCCAGAATGCAAATCTGGATGACTTTATTGTTGTTTCTCTGCTGTGTAATCAGTCACACAAAGGTTTGACTCCAAGTTTTCAGTTATTTGGAATTTATTTTTGTGGCTTTTAGGGAGTTCAGAATTTATATGATCAAGGGCTGTATGAGAATGTGGAAAGAAATACTGAGCCTGTAGAGCTTAGTGTCACACCAGGACAGATCCTGTGCAGCAGACTGTAATGTAGAAAAGGCAATACCATGTTTTTCTGGCAAGTGTTGAGTGAGGCATGATTAGGCCTGGCCCTAGAAGATCCTGCTTGTTAGTTAATTGGGTTTTTTGTGCTACCTGAAATATTTTCATTTTCAGAAGCTGTTTGTAGGTATAGTGCAGCACCACAGTTTGCTGTAGGTGTAATGCTAGATGCTTTGTCTGCCTTCTGCATGCTTTGAGAATTCATCAGATGGTGAGAAGTCATGGACAGATGTGAGACAAACCCACCAATTACAGTAGGTCTCTGCCTGATTTGGGCGAAAAAGGAGTGTTCTTTGTATACAAATCATGGAAGCAAGTTGACATATTGCACTATAGGGAATTAGACGTAGGAGGTTTTTCCTTTTCCAGAGCTTAGCTGCATCTGTTGAGACCTTTGCCTGAAGCATTGCACCCTAGATTTCACATAGTCTATATCAAAACAGCATGTAACTGCATCTTATTCAGTAGAATTTTCCCCTAGTTTTGTGCTTGTAGATATTTTCACATTTGTTGATTTTGAGTTTGGTTTTTGGTTGTTTGGGTTGGATTGTGTTGGTTGGTTGGTTAGTTGTTTGTTTTTTTTTTTCCCTTAAAGCCAGTTAGATCTCCTGCAAGTAATAGTAGGCATTAAGAGGCATAGTTTTCAAATAGTGGATCAGTGTGACTATTGTCATCCTAGACTCTAAGTCTGTCACTGTTACCTGCCAGTGATTTACATTTGGATCTTTGCAGCCTTGAGGAGTATTAGCCTGGGGGTACAGAGGGTCTGCTGCCTGTTTCATCTTCTGTTTTCCCCTGCTTCTCAAATGGCACCTCAGTGAAGGCAGCCTTAGAGATCAAAGTCTTGCTGGACTATTTTTTTTCCCCCTTACATTATCAAACAATAATATACTTCTACATGATAAACTACTCATTAAAGTGAACTTACTCGCTGTGATTTGGATGGGGTTAGAAAAATGTGGTTGAGATTTTTATTTCTTTAAAGTTTCTGGAAGCCTGCACTTCCGCTGCAGTGTAAATTCTTCTTTCATGTTTCTATGTAGCATAGTACATGAGCTCAGTGATTCTCAGCTTTTTATGATTATCCATATTGTCCACTTAACAAACTTATAAATGCAGTGAGAATTGATTTACTTTATTCTCTTAATAGTAATTGTAGTAGTTGTGATAATAAATTAACAGCTGCCCCCTACCCATGAGATACTGAAATGCAGTCTCCATGTGGGCTCTTTTAAAGTGTTACAGTTATGGAATTAAACTGGTTTATTAAATCGATTAGACTATGTTTAATGGCATTCTATAGTAAAAAGTACTGAACCAAAATACATTACCTTAAGATGTACAGACCTGTGCAAATGTATAATTAAGTGATGCAGAAAAAAAGAGAAATCAAGTCAAAAGATAATGATTTCCTTGCAGAAAATTTATTCATAAGAATAAATTTAAAATGTTTAATAAAACAACTGTAAATATAGGCTATAACCAGTATTATCACACTGTTTTAGAAACAGAAGGAAATAACAGTTGTTTGTTAAAGATATTTCACAGGTTGTGTTTCACTTGTATGCCAGCAGTTAAGAGGCTGTTTCATGGAAATTTCTGCTTTAATTATGTTATAAGTAATTAGATAATAAATGATACACATTACATTAGCAGTCACAGAAAAGACTGATTGGCTGTACACAATGTGTGTGTGTACTCTGATGGTAGTCTTTACAGCATCCAGTTTCAAAGTAGTAAACTGTAAGTTATGCCTACCTTACACTAACAGGAACACAGGTGAATCAGGGTAAGAAAAGGAGGAGACTGCAACTGATAGGATGAAAGTTATGCTTTGAAATCTCAATTTAAGTGGAATTAGAATAATTTATAATTCATTTATTGAACTCTATCTAAAAAGAGTCTTTACTGTAACAAGGATCACAGTGAATATTTGTTAAATGGAAAAAAGGGACAAATGTATTGTGAAATCAAAAAGGGTTAGTAAATCTGTTGATTTCCTCAGCTCTATCTCATTTTTGAGACAGCTCTTTCATTTTCATATTTTTTCTTTTCATATTTTTCAGTATCTTTTCTCTAAAAATAAAAATAAATTGTCAGCTGTTGAAGCAGAAGAATATGTATATAATGTGCATAGTAGTTGAGATCAGGGCAAGAGTTAGATGCAAATTATTTTTAGTGTGTCTTTAAAAAGAGATATTTAAATCAAATTTACTCAGATGCTGCCTTCAAATTTACTCTGTGTAAGGTATTTTTGCATGTTAATGCACACATAGTATTACACATTTGTAATACAGGTATAAAAACATGTAATATAAATATGTAAATGCAGCCATATTTGTGCTCCACAGCCCTAGTTTGCATGAGTAAATTTTTTTCCCACATGAACATTTGTGTGAGCTTACTATGTACACAAAATTATAAATATATATATATATAATATAAATAGTTGCAAGTTATCTATATTCTAGTATTGCCTAGGCCTAGTACTTGTCTCTGGATAGTTTGCCTTAATGAAATTTGTCTCCCATTGTATGAGAAATATAACCCAGAGCACAGATGTATGGAAACAATATGGTTTGCAAATACGTGGTTTAACAATAAATATATACAGTTTTCCTACTGAGCTATGTATGTATGATCTAAATCCAGGATCTTCCCATTTAATAAGGAGGATGCAATTGTACCTTCACCTGTCTCTTATAATTACAGGGATTTTTTATAAGCTAAGCTGACTTTGATAATCCACCTAAGTTAGCACCTATCAAACTTTTTGCTTCTGCTAACTCAGATAATTGGTAACTTCTGTCTTGTCTCCACTTACTCCAGTATTTTTTTTTTTTTTTTTTGGTCACAGCAGTAGTTACTTCTGGCTTCCTTGTGGCTATCTTGGTTAAACACATATAACTACAAGTTTACAAGAGTTAACCAAGAAGTAGATATACTTATAAACTAAAGATATGAATCAGCTGGGCTGAATGTTAAATTCTAAGCCAGCCAACTACAGCTTAGTTGCAGTTAATAATATATTTCCCGAGACCTGCAGCTTGATTTTACCTTATTCTGTTCTCTGATCCTTCTTAGAGACATAATGTCAGGCTCTGAGAGGAAGGTTTTGAACTGAATTGTCAGAAGACTCTATTAGCATTAGAGAGCTAAGGAGTCCTGTAGCATTGCTTACTAAGTTTGGAGACATCACAGAATCTCAAAATCAATTAGGTTGGAAAAGATTTCTGACGTCATCAAGTCCAACCAATGATGTAACACCACCTTGTCAACCAGAATTGACACTAAGTGCCACCTCCAGTCATTTCTTGAACGCCTCCAGGGATGGTGACTCCACCACCTCCCTGGACTGTTTATTCCAATGTTTAATTACCCTTTCTGTGAAGAAATTCCTTCTCATGTCCAGCCTGAACTTCCGCTGGCAAAGCTTGAGGCCATTTCCTCTTGTCCTGTCACCAGCTGCCTGGCAGAGGAGGCTGACCTCCCACCTTGCTACGACCCTCTTTCAGGGAGCTGTAGAGAGCGATAAGGTCTGCCCTGAGCCTCCTTTTCTCAGCTGCTCCACATAGGACTCACTCTCCAGACACTTCACCAGCCTCGTTGCCCTTCTCTGGACATGTTCTTTCTTGAAGTGAGGGGCCCAGAACTGAGCACAATACTTGTGTGTGGCCACCTATCCTTCCACCCATTAGGGAAACCACACTAAGGAAACTATGTCCTTTTTATAATCAAAATTTCTAGTAATTATTATTTTTCATGACCTAGAGAGACATCGTTATATAAATTATTTCTTTTTAACTGTCCTCCCTTTCTCATTTGAAAACAATTTTCAAACGACATCTATGAGAGAGTGTCCCTGAGAATTTCATTGAGTAGTTCTTGCTACATAAAATTGTAATTTGTTAGTTAAGGATTACTTAATACAGAAACGATCAACCTTCTGCTGCTGGTTGACTATAGCAAAGCCAGGGGTTCAAAGTAACCATTTTTAATGGTTACTTTTTAGTAATTTTTTAGTTTATCTAGATAGACCAGGTGCATTTCTCAGAAGCCGGATTTCCCTCTCCATCATATTTATTCCACCGTATTTATTTTATGTGTATTGGTTGATGATAGTATAAGTTTTATCTTTCATTTTACCCTAATTTTGTGATCTTTGAGTAAAAGTGCATGTGCAAAATTGGTGCCAGGTTATGCCAAGATGCACCATTAAAAATGCCTTGTTCGGTCTTTTCTTACCTCTATATATGTAACTAAATGTAGACTGGACATGGAAGATACTTCTCAGACCAAAGTTATATTATTTAGATTACCTAATATTGTTAAGAGCAAGAATCTGGTTTCCAAGAACGTTTGGTGAGTCTCTCGAAAAAATTTTGTAACAGAGTGTGGGTTTTATTCCTAGATTTTGAAACCAGGACATCTTTCACTTGTTCTGTGCATCAGATTTATTTTTGACATGATTGCAGCTGGGATATTCTAAGACGTGATGGACCTGGGAGGAAATGGGAGCTCGGCTCATTGTGTCTTTAGGGAGTACAAAAATGTGCATGTCTTTCATATGGACTCATTGTTTGTTTTTTTTTAATTGTTTTTAAAATCATCTGAATTGCAAAAATATGATCTAAAGAGGCACTCCTGAATAAGTAGCTTCTGTACTCTCTGCCTAAGCTGAAGCTCTTCACTACATGTTCAGTGCAAGAGGACTGCTTCTACCTACAAGTAGATCAACTATTAGGCATTCTTATATGACAGTATACATTTATAGTACAGTACTGTGTGTGCATATAAAAGTATCTATAGTAGTGATATATATTCAGATGGCTTTGGATTTGCTTCATTTATTTACTTTTCTGGAAGTTTTTCTATTAAATTTTATGTCAGTGGGAATGGGGAGAAGGTCTTTTGTAGTTTTGTTTTGCAGTGTTTTTTGGATTTTTTTAATTGTTGTGTTTAGTTAGATAACATGTTAAAAATATTCCTCCTTTTAAAAGCTATTTGGCTCTGCCATCCTATCATATGTTTATATCTAAAGCAAAATTGATGTTTTCAGAAAAAAACTCGTAAGAAAATTTGTAATTACACAGATTTTAGGAAAACATTTGGTCATCAGCTTTGTGCCATTTTCCCTTTTTATTTTTTTTAATAATGAAAAACACCATGAAGCTGTACAGAACTGTCTGTTGGGGAAAGCAAGAATAAATATGCTCTTATTTTCATGGACCTGACACATTAATAGGGTTACCACAAGGGTTTTAATTAATGTGTTTCTTCCCTTCTTTTTATGGAGAACAGAATAATTACCCAAGAATTTTAATTACAAATGGTGTAGGAGGGCATGTTAGGGTATAGTATCATTATCTTATTTTATGGCCATGAAAACTCAAAGGTGTTCATTTAGACAGAACACATTCAGCTAGTTACACTTTCTTTTACCTCCTTCTTTCAATATCTACCATTTTTTCAATCCCAGATTCTCACTCAAAACTTCGATTTTCAAGTGATCAGAATATGATAACTGTGACAGCAAAACTGGGGACTATTTGTGACCATGAAAACATTAAATATAGAAATAGACAGTGTATTTTAAGAAAGAGACTAACAACAGTCCTATTTTCTGAGCACTTTACCTGCTTCCTTTGGGAATCACAAACCTGTTGATATGAGTAGCCATAAAGTTCCTCCTGCTGATGATCAAACTCTGTCTTTTGGCCTCCCACAAAAGGATCTCAAAGAGCTTTGAGCAAGAAAGAAATATCGCTTTTTTAATGGTCATAATAAATCCTTGTTTTCCATGCCATAGAATTGAACTGGTTCTGCTGATTCACCTTGATTCCGCATCTTTTAAGAGACATCTCCTGCAGATGATATATAGTTGATAAAGTAAATTTTTTTCTAAATTGAAGCATGATTCCTGAATTATTGTGCTACATATCTTGTTGAAATCAACTGTGGCAAAGATCCTCTGAAAACAGAATAAAACTCTTAGCCTTCTTTTGTCCTGTCAGTCCTATAGATAGATTAATTTTAAAATGTGGTTTCCAGAGACTGATTTTCAGTATTCTTACCAGTAATGCTGAAGCATGTTTTCATATTTGGATTTAAATCCCAAATTAATTTAGAAAATGTTTAGCATGCTGTTAAAATAATGTGATCTGGCCAGCAATATCAAAACATAAAAATCTCAACGTATTTCTAATATCCAGGGTTTAGTTTTTCCAAAGTTTCAAGTTTTAGTCAGTTTCAATTAAAAGTTCCATTGACAGAGAAATCGCAAGACTCTCAGCACATTTCTATTGGCTATTCTTTCCTCTGAATTTAATTAAATGACATAACTAATGCATATAATTTTCTGCACTGATTCTTTTAGAAGAACATAATTGTGTATTCTAACCATATTTATCCAAGTTTATACTGAAAACTGTTGATAGCTGTGGTGCTTTGTAATGTTAACAGTGTATCTTCATCTTCAAGACTTGTACTCCAGTCAAAGGGTTATTTAAAAATACTGTTAATTTTCTCTTAGACTTGCAGATACATGGCCATTAAAAAAAAAAAAAAAAGCATCAGTCTCCTGGAAGTCAATTGAAAATTGGTTCCTTGGTGCCTACTTATAGGCTGTCCAAGATTTGCTATCAACATCTTAGCAAATCTCCTGTATGCGTTAGCCACAGGATTTTTTCTAATGATTGCTTCTCATTAGGTGCAAGCTTTCTAGTTAAAATACAGCATGTCATTCAGAGCAAGTTTATGGCTGATCTGCTACTGGGGGGTACCTGTAAAGCTCATGCATGCACTCTTTCAAGGATTCTCTTGAGGAGTGCAGAAATGTCCTATTCGTTTATGTATTTACCTTCTGAAGCTTTGTCAGGAAAGCAACCAGTGCAATGCTTCTTTGGACAATGAGTTAATAGTTATGAGGAGCCAAAGTAACATCTACAGATCTGTGACTGGGAAAGCATAAAAAAAAGGGATGCACCCACTTTGCCTCTCTGTCTGTCAAGAAGATCAATTAACTTTTGAAACTGGAGTGGGTTTTATGAGTTCATAAGTTAGATCCTGTCTAATGTAAAACAGTGGGAGTTTTAGTGATACCATCAGTGAGGCATATTTGGTTTTAAAATAATATACACTATCTACATTTTATGTCATTTATTTTGTATTGAGAAGTGGTTTTTTTCAGCAGTTCCAGTAATGAAATTACATTATATGGTTTCTTTCGGTTAGAAGTATCCCAGATTGCTATACTTAATTGTTCTGTAAATATTCATGCATTTTTGAAACCCATCCTTGACTCTGTGGAGTGTTGGCAGGTGAATAGGACACCACGCAACAAATTATATAAGATAAAAAAGGGGAAATTTTATATAGGGGGAAGAGAAACTATAGTGATTTTAAATAGGGAATAGGGTTAACATTCTGCCATCACTGAAGCTTTTAGACAACACTGGACAGAGCTGTTAGTATTCATGCTTTCTGTCTTTTTAAAAATGTTTTATCTGATCAACGGCACAGCCAATATGGATGTCTAATTTTCTATGTATACTGCATTCTCTGCAACTGAGTGAAAATCTATTAATTTTTCTCTTGTGTAATTTAGTATGCAACCAGCTCATTTTTTCTTTTTTTAATTATAAAAAAGTGAAAAGTATAAATGAAGCTTCTCAAAATGCATTACACTTCTTTGCAAATGTAATTTGAAGCTCATGAAACATTAATGCATTAAATATGGAATGTTGTTTTTATGCTACTGAGAAAAAAATTAGAAAAGTTAAGTTTCTTCTCTACGTTATTAAAACTATGTATCATAGAGAATTCATGGAGGACTTGGTTTACTCCATTCCCATAGTTTTGAATCATGGTTTTTTTCTTGAGGGATACTTATGAAACAACTCAGATTTTTATGTGTGCATATATGAGTGTAAAATTTTAATAGTATTTTCTTTAGGACTAGGTAATCTTATAAAATCAGCCACCTGTATAACCAACATTGTTTTAACAATTCTTCTTTCTGTGTACACAACTTGGCTGTGCACACATTCTGCTTTTGAGAGAAGAAGCCTTTCTATTTATGAGTTAGAGCCTCCACACACTGGTGACAGAAGGGTAACTAAAACAGGCACCAGAGAATATTTTTCTTGTTTCTTTAAACATAATTTGCTAGTTCCTTGCTGTGAGAAATTTGCATTCCAAATTACATCTTTAGTTAAAAGCATGAAAGAAAAATCTTAATGTTCATACTTTAAAGTGGGCAGAATTGTAATTAGGTAGGTTCTAAAAGAAGAGGGAGTGACTGTTTTAAGTGCCTCAAAGAGTCAGGGTTTAATATCAAATGCTAATTGAAAAATAGTATTGATTTAAGCCAAAAGAGCAATTTGTGCAAAACATCCTTACACAGTCTTATCTCTAGTAAATATTTCTCCTGCTTAGTTCCGACTTGCTAAGCCTTGTGATTTCAGATGTAAATTGTTCCCAGGTACTTAAGTTGAAGTTAGGTTTCTATTGCATGATAGTTTTTGTGACTAAAATGAAATGATAAATGCGACCTCAGCTGAGAGAGGAGGTCTAAGAACTGGAGAAAAATAAACACTTGTGATAAACAGTAGTGTTGGTCAGACCAAAATCCTCCTGCAGTGTACCAGCAGATAAAACCAAACATCTTAGAATATCTATTTGGTTTGTCAGTTTATTATATTTGTAAAAATCTAGTGTGATTTGAGACACAACTCAAATATTTTTCACATGGATTAAGTTAACCTTGAATTGTCTTGAAAGAAACTGTAATTATGAGGTCAAAAATAACACAAAGAGGCAACATAAGGAAGTAGCAGAATTATATTAATCTTGGCATAATTGCAGGCAACATTTATGAAGGTGAATACTACAAGTATATGTATTGCTTGTGATGAGAAGAAAATCTTATTAACACAAACATGACTAGAAAAAGAAGAAGTGTATTAAGTTGAGGAACAAAGTAGCAGCTAATCTCTTTCCGTAATCCATTGTACTTGTTCATACAATATTTCAGTTCTAGGCATTCTTTTGTAAAAAGAGAGAAACTGAATTGGAATGACATTTACAGAATTTAAACGTAGTCAGGAAAGATGACAATTTATGGTCTAGGCTTATTTACCTGATGATCTAGCTAAATTTACAAAGGACTGCTTTGCTTTTTATGGATATGTGCCTATTTTTGTAAGTATCAAGTATATTAGAAAAATGTCTCTAGAAGATGTCTCTATTCCTCCTAAGAATTTTCTCTGAAGCCAAAATGTATAATCTGGAATGGAGCAATCAGGAATTTGTTCAGTACACCTCTGAAAAAGTAAATTCATGTTTCAGCGTATGCATGGATCCAATATGGAATCCAATCCAGAGGTACTGAAAATATTGAGAGAAATTCCAGTAGCCTCCTTGAGGCTATGTGTGTGCAATAAGTAGAGATTTGCTGCGTAAGGCTACTGTTGGAAGCTGAGCCCGAGTCTGACATGAGCAAACATCTGGCCAGAGCAGCCTGGCATGGCTGCCTGCTGTATATGTGGGATGACTCGTGACCTTTCAGTAGCTTGTGCTGCCTGGAACTTGTGGTTCTTGGTGGCTGTGTAGCCAGGGGCTTTCCAGTAGTTGCCTGATACTACAGAGCATGGCTGTGAATTCTAGGTGCATGCCAGCATCACCTTGCCTGTAATGAACTTAGCTGTCTTTCTGATTGATTTCAGTAGAACTTCTATCACTTCTTCAGTTGATCCTGATTTTCTCCCAGATTTTTGTTATAGTGCCACTTCACTTTAGGGTGGATGGTATGGGACTACTCACAAGCCTAGTGTAGCAGCGTGTTTATCCTGTCACACAAAAAAATCCTAGGTGATCCTAGTGAATCCTCACTGACTGCTCTCTACAGGAATTGGTGTGTTCAGAACACCTCACCAAGTCCAAGCCTGTAGTCATATGAGCAGCTAAAATAGCATGAAATTTTCTGACATAGAATGCAGAGACCAGAGGGAGTTTTAAAGAGTTTAAAACAATTGATGAGTAAGAAGACAGAAAAAAAAAAAAAAAACAAGAAAAAGATATGAAATAGAATGTAGCAATTTACAGTTTTAAGGAAATGCAGTTATTTGCCTTAGAGACTAAAATGTAGAATTGTGGCAAATTAGGATGAATTTGTTAGATTAGAATCTTTTCTGTAAAGTGTTTTTCTGTTAAGAAAAAATAAACTGACATTAAACAAGTAGTTGAAAGATTTAATAGAAGGAAAAAGGACAACTGTAACAGAAAATTCATGGAATGAGTTATAATTACACTGTTGAAAATAAAAGAGGAAAAAGGAAACCTGAATAATAGATAAAAAGGATCACTGGTTCATTAATCTCTGTGCAATCTCTTAGAAACTCTTCTGTGAGGTGGAATAAACAGAGGCTGATGCATTTAAATATTTCCACTGTTGAATTGTTGGGTTTGTTCTTTCCAAGTTTTGGTGCTATTTTGTATAATCAGTAATATTTCTCTTCTGGTGTAATTTAGTGCAGGCATGTGTCATGCCACCATGTGAAATTTGAAACCTGAAACAATGTTTTTCAACCTTCTTAACATAAAGTTACTCGGATTGGTGTAACAGCCATATCAAGTGCTAATTCTTGCTGTCTAGCCTGCATTTCATCCTTCCACTACATTTATCAGTGTAGACTTTGTATTAGCTGGGTGTCATGTATGGTGTGAGTTTGTGATTGCCGTCCCCCCAATTCTAGAGACTGCGAGAAGTGATAATATAACCAGACCAAATATTGCCAGAGAGAAGGAGGGCGAAGAAATAAAGCAGTAGAAAAGTGAAAGGGTGGGAACTTTGCTATAGGTAGTTGGAGGTCTTTACATGAGAGGAGTGGGAATGAGAATTGGCAGGACATGGGTAGTAGTGCAGATTTGGTCATGATTCTTCTTCCCATGAAATTATCATGTATTCATATGCGTTCATAGCTGCTCAGTGCAGATTATCTCTGTGCAGCACTGGGGAGGATGAGAAGTGGCAGAACATAATCACCGAACATCTGGCATTCCACAGTAGATGCTATTCTGCTTAACTGAGCCAGGACTTTCAGTTTGGTAAATCAGAGGACTTTTAGGCAATTCTGACGTGATATATGAATGCAGCATGGGCTTATGCAAGCGGGTTGTCAATGAATGTCAATAAATGTCAATATAAATAAATAAAGGTTTAGGGAATTAACTCATACAGTGTTTAGGAGTCTAGGATTTATACAAGCTACTCATGTGGCGAAAGGTAAAAGCAGTTTGAATTGTGTCTCTGGGCACAGTGGTTGAGATCCCTTAAGTACCAGTCCTCTTCCTCTGAAGGGCAGAGTTGCATCAAATCTCTACAGATTTCATTGGGAACTGAGGGCAGAAAACTGCTCTCCAGTTTGAGCCCTTCTTACGTCCCAGGTTTCTTTGACTTTTGTCAAGGCTTTTCTTTAAAAGTCATATTTCACTGAAAATGTACACAGAGAAATTACTTTGGTTTTATTATATTTTTTTATAGTTGGATGACTTTTGGGGGAAGAAGTATTATACTTTTTGAGCCTGATTTTGAACTTGCTTATGCAAATAGGATGAGAGTGATGCCTGTGGAAGTAATTAATTTGCTTTGTGAGTAAGCAAATGTCTTAATTGCAGTCCTTAATTTTTATAAAATCTCTTTGATGTGAAATAAAGATTGAGTTACTTCCCCTTTTTCTTCCTATAGCATTTGAACAAAATAAGTTACATGTGTGCTTATTCTTATGCACATGTAAGCATATGTTCATAATTGGTTTAGATACTCACTCTCCTTTTTGCAGCACAAATTTGGATATAGCTAGGAGCATACATACAAAGCTGGAAACCTAATCTTCCTGCATAGTGAAAGACACCTTTATTGGATAGCTCAGAGCACTTATTTCGGGTAGCGGTTAGGTTTCTCACTTCTGCATCCAAATCAGTTTCTGAACCTGTTATCTGCAAGAGGAAAATAAGTGCACTGTCCAATTTCCCTGACAGACAAGAAGTTAAGTGCTTTTTAAAAACTAGTCATCATGCAGGTAACAAAACCAAATAGGTAATATTTGATTTTTCAATTTCTAAATCTTTTTTGTATCATTTTACACCTTTTAACTTAGTGACTGTATGGATTTTAGGCTTCAACAGGAAAAAAAAATCATTATTTGCAGTATTTCTTTTCTACTGGCACCTAGACCGCTGTGATCTATCTAATATCTTAGATACTGTGTTATTATACAACGCAACCAATGTTTGCCATAAAGAGTTGATATTCCAATATATAAACAAGGGAAAGATGTAGTGAATAAAAGAAATAGATGGAGAATTACAAACTGGTAGCAAGATTAATATTCCTAAATAAAAACCAAAAAAATCCTAAATATGCTTTGCTTTTAAAAATAATTATCTAAATTTTTAAATATAATTTTAAATTAGCTGTCAAAAGTACAAGAATGTTACAGCTGAATATCTCAAAATAATACAAACATTGTTCTTCATTTTGAGAAGAGCAGGTTTGCTAACATTTAAAGCAAAATGAGTACAGATGCATTTATGTTTTGTTCAAACTGAATTTTCACTGTAATGTAATGTTTTTTTCCCAGTATAAAATAGAGGCATACTGTCTAATTATGTAATACATATGTTTTTAAAAGATGTCCTGTATGTAAATATGTGAAATATTCACCATGGTAGGGGTCGTGTTTGAAAGGGTATTATTGGTATATTCCTAAACTAGTACCATTTAAGAGAGCTGCCAATGAAAGAAACAATAGTCTGTTTCTAAATCAGATATCTAGAAAAGGGTATCTTTATTTATTTCTGAAGCAGACAAGCATATATTAATCCAGCACATTAAAGTTTTTGAGTTTTTTTCAAAATGCATCATAATTTTTATGTTGCTTTTAATGCTAAATACAAAAAACATGTCTGGACAAGGAGGGAGTGGATGAATAAGAAGATCATTCGTTATCTTCCCTCTGATTAGACAGATAATTTTGCCAAATAACTAGAGCTGTTAAGGGTAACCTAATGAACTTTTGTGTGTCAAGTGAGAAAAGTACCAGTTTCTTGTTGATAAAATCTTTCTTATTTGCATAGAGAAGAGTTCCTTTTTAATTTTGTGGCTGAATTAAGCCATTGCTTTATTTTACTACACTCATCCTCTAGAATAATCCCAGCTATATAACAGTAACCTGGATTTTCCTATATTGCATTTGTAACTATAATGTTACAGGTACAACAATACTGCCCTGGAATTAAATATTCTGTTTACTTCTGAAATCACATGTATGGTTATGAGAGTTTTTTTTTGTACCTTCTTATGTTTTTAGGTTTTTCACTTGAATTTACATAAGCACTTACGCCTGACTTGATCAGAACTATGCACATTACTTATCGAAATCTCCCACAGAACCTGTTAGTATGTCTTAAACCAGTGGAGGCAAGTAAATGTTTTCTATAGTGCACAGCACAAAACCATAATAATGAAAGCTGTGCAGTGCTGCATTTTTGGAGTGTTAACAAAAAAAAAAAAACAACAAAACAAAAAAAAAAATACAAAAAAAAAACCAAACAAACAACCCCGCCCCCCAAAAATTGGCAAAAATCTGGACAATTCTTCAATTTAGCAATTAGTTAATTTATTTTGTATCTAGAACTGAAATATCTAATCAAAACTAAGAGTTGTTTCTTTCTTTTTATGATAGGAAAACTAAAATAGGTTACCTTAAATTTGCCGAATACCTTTAACTACATTTAAAACTACTAGGAGGTGTCCTGACTTAAAACTAAGTCTGCCTACAAATATATATGAAATGCTTCATTATGTACTTAAGTATATATACAATAATGTTTGGTTTTATAGGATTATTTAATATATGGGTGGACTAAATTTTTTTTCAATACCCTACTTTCATGTTACCTTTAGAATAAGTCAGCACCTGATAATTTTTCATTTATTCTATAGAACGTTTTGTTTTGATGCCAATGAAATTCTGAAGAAATTAAAAATTATGTATATAATTGAAAACAATTCAGTGCAAAATACAGTATGGTATATTATTATTATTTTTAATGTACATATGGTGTAAGTGGAAAATATAAATGTTTCTTAAGTTTCTAGTATGCTGGATTCTCAAAGATATGATTTTCATACTAACATAACCATTGGAAATATCTAAGCTTTTTCTAGCCTTAAAAAAACTTATTTGTAGGGCAGGTATTTTTGTTTGCAATTAGTTTGACTTTATAATGAGGCAGTAAGAAGAGAATATTACTAATAACATTTAATTTTATTTTATATTGTTTTGTTGCTAAGACTTTAGATAGAACTTCGGTGAAAGGACTGAAAAGTGTTGCCCCTACACATATTCCTCAAAATTGGGATGAATGCTTATCTCAACAGAAGGCTATTAAAACCAAAACTTTTGTAAAATAAAACATCATATTAATGCAATGTCCTAAAATAGACAGTACATTAAAACTTTGTGACACATTTGTAAAATGTATATCAAAAAAGAAAACTATGAAAACTATGAAAAAATATTGAATATTTTTCCTGGGCATCATTCTTCACTCACAGCAGTAAGTCAATGGGTAATGCATTTATTGACATTAATTATGTTGTGTCAGTTTGAAACTTGTTTAAAC